>JANSMH010000295.1:0-30668 GCA_029299595.1 Grosmannia serpens
GTTTTATTACTAAGGGTTTTTCCTTATTGTTTTATTACTAATGTTTTTTCCTTATTTTTTAATTACTAAGGTTTTTTCCTTATCCTTTAAATTTCTTTACAAAAAGATAGCCAATTAAACAACAGGCCTTAAACTTTTTAGCGGGGCGTTATAGACTTTCTAGTAGGGCGTTATAAACTTTATATAGGGCGTTATAGGCTTTATCCAATAAAATCGCTGCTATAAGCTATCCGTTATAGGCGATTAAGCACGGGCCACATTTGGGATTTGTTAGCGTCATAAGCGACAAAATCGCCCATGACGGCATGGAATGACTCCTAGGGTATCTCACCCTCGGCTTAGGCCGGCTTAGGTCGGCTTAGTTACAAGGATAAAAGGGGAAATCATAGATGTTAGTTTTGGGAACGTGTAGTAGCTGTTTTGGGCCATGTGGTCCGGGCAGGTGGAGCCAGTCCAAGTTCTGCTGGATAAGCATGTTGTTATTAATCTAAGGGACAAACAGAAAAAGACGCCATTGCATTGGGCGTTGTAAAAGGGGTATGTTAAGGTGGCTAAACTGCTTATCTATAGAGGTGCCGATCTGGCTGCTATCGACAAGGACGACTGGAACGTGTTATTCTAGGCTATCTAGTCGGGAATGGTTAAACCAGTCCAGCTTATTCTCTCTACCGGTTCAAACATTGAGGCGAGAGACAATAAAAGAAAGACGCCACTGCAATGGACACTGCAGTACGGATACGCCAATGTTGCCAAACTTCTCCTTGAGAGAGGTGCCGACATTACCGCCGTGGACAAAGATAGATGGAATGCATTGTTCTGGGCTATGCGGTCTGGGAAGGTAGAGATGGTCGAGCTTATTCTTGACAAGGGCGCAACTATCGACGTGCGGGATTCCGTGCACCGGACACCCTTATACTGGGCCTTGCGATACGGGTACTACGAGGTATCAAAACTGCTTCTCGACCGAGGTGCCAATTTACATGCCTTGGATAAGGATAGGTGGAATGGCCTCTTTTGGGCCGTCTAGTCTGGGAAAGTCGATCTACTCCGGCTTATGCTAGACCGCGGCGCAGACATTAACGTACGGGATAATAAAGGGAAGACGCCATTGCACTGGGCGTTGCAATATGGATACACTAAACTTATTGAATTTCTTGGTGGAAAATAAAGAGGAATTAATAGTTTGTAGCAATTGTTCCAAAGAAGTAAAGTAAGCTAGTTTTCTATTTGCCTTTTTAGTTAAAAGTTGCCAATCGCACTGCTTTCCGGCGATAATAAAAAGAGCGTTGCTATTTGTACGTTGATTTTTTGCTATTAGTACGCTAATCTACCAATAAAACAAAAGGTACAATGGGTAAGGCAATCTCTTAACCAGTATAAGCATATGTTAAAAATTTCTCTTTAACTGTTAGACTCCAAGAAACCAGCGGTAACTAGCAAAGGCCGTGTAGGTCTTACTGTCTTCGCCGTCATTATCGTCATTGTTTCTATAATCGCTACTATCCCTTAACAGCGCCTTCAAGTCTCCCAAAATCGCAGTGCACCTCTACGCCTTCTTATACTATTAAAAAGTAGTAATGCCTTACTTAGCTCGGCACTGCTAGTCTTGTTAATACGACAAGTGTCTACCTAAAATGTATCTAACGTGGCGTTGCCAATTTGGCGCTCTTCTTTTTAGCTTTGCACAGCCGGTCCTAACCTGATTTTCCTGCTGCTGTAACCAAACCTCTTACATTAACCCTACCGGTGCCCTAAGTGTGCGACGAGATGCTATTCATAGGTATGGCATCGGGGCGCCCGATTACGTACGTTTAGGGAAGCGTCATAGATGTTCACAGAGTGGCGCTCTACGTTAAGGAGCTTAGCCCCGGCTTAACTTTGCACAAGGCATTACTAAACTCTACCGAGGCGTGCGTCGAGTAGGTGTGAAGCGGGTATATAGGCGAGTAAGGAGCAGAATGAGCAAGGGGAAAAGGTACTAATCAATGCCCTCAAGGATGCCGTAGCCTACGCCCTGGTTAAGTACCTTTACAGCTTTAGCATGATTGTAAGTGTAATGTAGCTAATGGGTATACTTCCTATGGGACATACCTCGTAGCCCTTATTAATCTAACAAGCTAGTATCCTACACTAGCACCATCGTTATAAGTACATTACCTTATACAACGGAGGTTGTTGATTAATGTCTATAAGTCTTATATATAGTTTTGTAATTAATAACAAGGCTGGGATTAACTAAGAAGGAAGAATAGAAGAGTAGCATTTATACTTTATCATTTCTAGTCGGCTATTTTAAACGAGTTTAATACAAGCTTATTAGCATCTATCCACGTAGCATTTACAACATCTTTTACAACAAACTAATACGCCTTTGCTCCAATAGCAATCCAAGCGATACTACACCCATACATATTCGCACTTTTCCATACATCCGCATGCACACGAAACCCGCCGATATCAACATCTGGCCTATTGTTAGAAAGTGCTCGATGTTGGCACTAATACTGGCATTTAGGCAATGTAAGGCAGTACAGTTACTATATGCGATATCAATTCGTCATCTGTCTAGTGACTTTAGCGAAAGATACCCAAATTCCCAGGTGATCGGCATCGACATCTCACTGATCCAGTCAACCTGGGTGCCGCCTAACACTAAGTTTGAGATGGAAGACGCGACGTCACCGTGGACGTGGCCCGATAGTGAGTTTGACTTTATTTACATGTGCTATTTAGCAGGTGCGATTACGGACTGGAGAGCGCTATTTGCACAGGCATACTGTTGCTGCACACTAGGCGGGTGATTTAAATCGTGCGAGATAGACGTCCAGCACCAGTGCGACGAAGGAACGGCCTAGAAGGCCCCAGCCCTTCAACAATTCTAGAGACCTTATAAAGAGGCGGTTCCATCGATAGGTCGATCAATGCGCATCGTTAAAGACGGTACGCAGAGGAAGGCGATGGAGGCCGCTGGATTTGATAACATCCTGGAAAAGGCTTTTAAGCTTCCTATAGGCGGTTAGCCTACCGATAAGAATCTGGCTGAGATTGGCTAGTACAATCTAGTAACTCCGCTAAATAACTTGGAGGGTATGTTCCTAATTTTTTATTATTTTTCCACCTTATGTATCTATCCTCGCCTTTGTCCCTTTAACGTATTATTAAGCCAGCAACTAATCGATAGGATACACTACATCTTTGTGGAATGAGGTTATGAAATTGGGTAAGGGCGAGTACTAGATCATTCTTTTACAATTCCGTAAAGTTATAAAAGTATGCTTATGTATCTTACTACGTTGTTTGCTATGTTTGGGGGGCAAATGACGAACGAGTGGCTGCTAAACAAAATAGTATGTTAGTTTAGATATGCCTAGAGAATAGAGCTTTAATAATTGTAGTCTCTAAAATTTTTAGTAAGGTTTTAAACCGTATAACGATTCTATGGTACGTTTGCTTTTTTTAATCCTTTGTAAGTAATGTTCTTAACTGTTAATGTAAACCAAAAAAATGCGCACTCTAGAAGCACCCTAGCCGCGAGCGTAGACATACTGTTTAATAACGTCCAGTTACGACCATCATCACAAATGCAATTAGCAAAAGTATAAACGTAGACTCTATAATACTGTTCTTTTATAACTATACCATTTTATATAATGGTTATATTGGCTTGATGCTGTAGTTGGTATACATTTTTACTTCCAAGAGGGAGTGGTTCAAAACTCAAATTTGTTAAAGGAATCTTCCGGAATGCTGAAGATTGCCTTTAGCTCATGAAACTGGCCAAGTAGCTTCCGACAAGCGTCTTCGCGGTGCTGCCACATAGCAGCATCACGCGGTGACAAAGTCTTGTCTAATGCCATGTCTACGACCGGAAGCGTGCCGCCGACAAGCAGGGGTGCCGTAATAGGGGCGGCGAGCCCGCCGGTTAGGATAGTGGCTCCGAGAGCTGCCATGCTCAGGCCAAAGGCCGCTTTACGGCGAGGAATAAGGGCCTGATCGATGCGCAACTGAGAAAAGTGGTCGAATATGGCCTTAGACGTGGTAGCGGACTGCGATCCGGTAACAAGGAAGCCAAGAATGACGGCAAAGTCGACGTCGTTCCAGGATATCTTACGGTAGTCCCAGTCTTGCCGGAGCACGGCAAAGTCTGTTTGTTAGAAGAATAAAACAAGCAACTTTCTCTTGGATAAGACGTACACTCGTGACAAGTGCTAATGGCTCTAGAATTCTTAGAGAGGAACCCAAGCACTTCAATAGCTTGGATGGTCCGCACCCGCCGCGCCGGCCAAGCAGTGCCGTCCTCTCCACTCTCGCCGACACCTATCTCCCAGTAGCGCCCGGCTTTGAATTTGTCGACTATCCGGGTGCCCTGGTTATCCCAAACTTCGCGAGGGATAAGGCAGAACGACAGATGGACGCAGAAGTTCGGTAGGAGGGCGATCGACGGCATGGCTGACACGACTTTGCAGCTTTTCCAGGCAATAGATTGTGGTGTGAACGGACTAGTGTTCGGCGCCTCTTCGCCGATGGTGTTAATGCGGCCGTAGTCGTGTTCGGGAGGGGTAGCCACCAGCAAAGCGACCCAGTGGTCAAGGTCGGAAGCTGGCTCGGGCTCTAGTGATTTTTTAGAGTCTTCTCGTTAGAAATAGAGATATATAACGGCAGGGTACGATAGTCTACCTTGACTTAAGAACCAGTCGAGTAGCGCCACCACAACAGCCATCAGCCCCTCCAAACCGTACTTGGCTACCGGAGCCAGTCGGTGGAGCTTAAGGCGCGCAGTGGCTAGGGAGCGGTGGCTGGCACTTTTAATGCAGTCAAAGGGAGCGGGGATTTGGATCTCTGGGTCAAAGGGAACCAGCATCTTAACCCAGTAAGGCACATTTCCCCAGGCGCCATCAAGGAAGGCGGCGAGGTCAAAGGCCTTAGCCGTGGCCCAGGCCAAGAAGAGCACTATAAGCGCATCGCGCACGACTATGTAGCGTGTAGGCCACAGCGCAAAGACGGTAGTAAGGAGCGCCACAAGAAAGACGGTCTGCCTCTTGGCCGTTTCTAAGTCCTCGCGCCGGCTACGCCCCTTTGCAGTTGTGTAAGGAGGCATGGTAAGAGAGGGGCAAAAGGGGAGAGAGAAGAAACAAGAGCAAGAGAAGAAAAAAATTCGAAGCATTGGGAAGAACGAACAAAATCCGGACGAGTGGGTTTTATATTAACGCTATATAATAGCCTCCAGTCTAGAAGAGCCACATGTAGCATTCCGACTGGCGGTGAATTTTGATAACGTCGGGCAGAAAGTGCGTGGCCCACCGGCGATGAACATGTGGGTGCCCAAGGCCATACTTTGCCTAGTGCTGTTATTTTAAAGACCTTGAGGAATGATTTTCTATATTGTCAAAATTGTCTACCATTAAGATGGGTATCTTAAGATCCTGTTTATCGTTAGTAAGATCTTACATAGCGACCAGACGGATGTTATAATGGTTTTTAGACCAGCTCCTTAATGCATTACAAAACCTCGCGATGCCTTAGTGTAATAACAGCGGCCTCGGTGTTAAGTTTATAGTAATAATATACTGCTGCTACAATAGTAATTCAGGCTCAAACACATTTTATTGCACATATTCAAGATTTGTTCTACATCCCGCTGATTATTTTCAAGCACCTAGAGGTCTCCACTCTGCCATTTTCATCACTGCTTTAAAAGTGGTACTTATCCGTCTTCTAGGTATTTTAGTAGCGTCTAGGCAGGATATACTGTAACCAGTTAGCAGTATATTTATTATAAGAGTGGAAGCTGTAAATGAAATGCAACAGTTTAATAACGAATGGCAATTATTAAAGCTCCCTAGCTGTCTTAAAACTTGCTTAGCTAAAAACAATAATTGTCCTACATATTATTTAGATTATAAATCTCTGTTAAATCGGCTTCCTTATTTAAGCTAGCAATAGTAAACGTTTGTAAATTAACGGCTATCTAAAGTTACTTAGAAGAGTATGCGTTTGCTAGACTACAAGTTGGTATAAGGCGCGGCGTCTTTAAGGAGAACCGCTTATACTAACGCGGTGGCCTTAAGCTTTTACGTTGGCTCTCACTTATCTTCTAATCTAATGCCCTTTACACCAAGAGGCGCGGGCCACGTTTTCCCTTCCCAAAGTGCTGATTTTGATTAGATTCAGGGCTTCATAGCAGAGATGGACCATGCACCTACAGACTGAAATACTACTGCATTACTTACAACACCGCGTTTGCCTGCTTACTACCATACTTCTAATTACATTCGCACTCCTAAGGTAGGAGTCACGCCCCTAGAATATGCAACCACGCTGCCAGGTGCACCGCCAGGCCACTCAACCGAGCCTCCTTGGCAAGGGAAGTCTAATCAGATGCAGCCATATGTTACAGACGTATAGCTCTCTTAAGTGGCTGTCCTGGTGTTGTTGCCCCTAGGCCAGCGTCATTGTGTTTTGTTTTAAAGAATTAAACTAGTTTAATATGGATTCCACATTCTTGTATATTTTTATTATTACGTATATACTTAATATAGAAGTGTTGTCGCCCGCCGTAGCCGTAAATCAACTAGGGTCTAACTCCATAAGACCCTAGTCGCAACATTGTATAAAAGGCACCTCGTTGGCTGGTCTAATGATAAGCAAAAGAAACATATTTCCAACGGCCTAGGCCTATTAAGATTTAAAGAGGGCGACTCTTCTGTCTCTAAATCTTACCAGCTTAGAATCGGTTCTAAAAAAATACTGCGTACTATATATTACATCCGTAGTATTTACATTAACGTTAGATTGAATTTCAATCCTTAAACTTTCAAATGTTATATTTACAGTCTACGTTGCCGGAAAAAGCATTTGCATCGTAGGTGTGTTTGTTTATTCTCGGGTGTAAAAGTGATCCTTAAGTCTGTACTAAGGTTAACTTAAGTGTGAATGCATTAAAGCAGCCAACTAAGGTAATATAACAGGTAGCAAGTTATTAGTAGTGGACAGAATAGAGTTATACCTTTGATTTGATCAGACCTCACCTGTCGTAGGGTCTCAGTTAACAGTCCAAGCACTGTACACGCAAGGTAGCATAGGAAAGCATAGTCTAGGAGCATTACTACGCCTTTACAGTGTAGGCAAGCGCTAACAGAGTGAGGAAAGTGGCATTCGGAGTAGTGTAAGAGTTCTAAGTAAGAGTGGGAGTAATGCATTGGTTCTTTATAGGTTGCATGCCTCTCTATCTTCTATAAAGTGTTGGATCTGATTAGATGTGATATATATACATGTGGTAGGCGAAGTCTAATCAGAGTTATGTCCGGAAAGAAAAAAAATTTAGTACAGCGCCTCCTTGTGTAAAGGTCGGCAAAAAGAGAACGCGGGGGAAGTAGTGTAGGAGGCACTACCAACTATATCACACGTAAGAGCAAATAGTGGTAGGGTACAGGTGAAAGAAGTGGATGTGGCAACACTCTGTTGTAGGGGAAGATAGAATTTAGGTCTAACAAACCATGTCTGTTAAGTTAAGACGGGTTTTTGGATTTGTGAAAGGTGACTTGTAAAGTATAGGAATAAGTAAAGGGTCCGAATTACAAGACTGATTCCTTATCTTCTTTTCCTTAATAGGAAGGGAGGCACAGATATTTATACGATTTAGCAGTGCTTTTACCACTGTAGAAGCTTATTAAGGAGGCATAGTCTTAACGATAGTACAGTTATAAACCTTCGCCTCCTCCTTTAGTTAGTTAGTTAGTAAGCAGTACAGCGCCTTTAAGGCGGCTACGCGCGCCAGCCTACCTAACTAATTGCCCCTTTTAGCGGGATGCTTAAGATCCCTTTGTAAGTTGCTTGCTTTCCCTCTATGGTAACACATATTCTGGCTGGCTGGGGTGTTTTGTACAGTAAGGTTAGTAAAGTATGGCGGGATAGGATATACTAAAGTCAATCAATCAAGTCGTCAATGTCCATAGCGCTGGCGTCTATTAATCCATCCACCGCACTTGATCTAGAGCCACTTGTAGAGGCCAACCTAGTCTTCCGTACGGTGGGCGGTGTGTTTGTACGGATTAAAGAGACGTTGCGGTAACGGCATTGCCTTTACGTCTACGCTGGCCATAAAATGTCTGTACGCGTAGTAGTGACGCGGTAGCTTTGTGCATTGGCATCAAGCTCCCGCTTTTCAGATCTAACGTCCTTTACACCAGAAGACGCGGTGTCATGCTTTTCCTCTCCGAGTGCTGAGACCGATCAGACCTCCTACTAGTATATATATAGCCTTCCGATCAGATCTGTAGCCTCACAAGAGAGGAGGGGCGACGCATGCACACCAATAGTCAAAAACCGTCACTACGCCACCTACCTACTTGCCCATCATTTTCCCCCCAATCGTGCTCATCATTCCTAAAGGGGGAGGAGTCCCGTAGGCCATGCAACCCACGCTGCTTGGTGCACCGCATGCCCGCCTGCCAGAGCCTCCTTGAAGTGGGAAATCTGATCAGATTTATCTGCGTGCCCATTTGTGTGAAGTTTGATCAGAATTAGCAGTTCACTCGCATGGGCCATGGCTTTCGGCAGTGGCTGTCCTGGTGCGGTGCACTTAGGCCAGCGTTAGTAGTAGTAGACTATACCGCCGCTTGTTGAAATTATAATATTATTAAACTGAGAGGAAAAGATAAAGCCCCTGCTCTTCCTTACGTACAAAGATATTAACAATAATTTAATTATAACGCTGCCCTTACTCCGTAGAATAAGTGGAAGCTTTTTGCGTTGTTGCACTACGTCGTAGATTTGCTATCCAGCGCTGCCTTTACGTACACTAGCGGCATTGGTATTACAACAGTAGACTCGGTCTTGTTCTAGCAGTCGCTTCCTAAAGATGGCCGTGCTGCTTAACAAAAGTCTGGTATAGTTACTAAATAGCTCGGCAACATGGTTGTCGCCACATTGGGCTTATGTTCTTACCTGGAGGCCTTCTATACAAAGGAACTTAGTGCCAATATCAAGTAAACATGTGGCAGCACGTAGGAAAGAGTTGTGGTGCCGGTTGATAAGCGAATTCTACATACTATGTAGTAGGACATTTTTCCGGCAACCATAATGTAGATCAAATGGACATAACACATCTTTACGGAGTACTCCGTAGGCCGAACCCCTATTGAAGAAAATTATGGGGCCACGTAGAATTAGATAATATGTGTTTTTGGGATTACACAGCCACCTAGACGGGTTTAACTCTGACTGAGTCCGGCGACCCATAAGCGAGTAGCCAATCTGACGGTCGCCGGACACAGTCATACGGACGACCTAGTGGTCAAAATCCTTATCGTGTATCTTTATTAGTGGATATTTCCACCACATTACGCCCGATAGGTTCATTTAAGCCAATTAGATTCCTGACGACTACAAGTCGCAGGGGATAATTTAGTTGTCCCTTAACTGCCGATCACCAATTGTATCTTAAAAATGTAAGTATCATCTTGCGGAGGTCCTACCAAAAGGACGGGCCGCTTTAAATAAGAGTTGGCTGTGTACAGTGTTAAATGTGCTGCATAAAACTATGGTATAGTGACATACCATCCAATTTCAGCGTGTTAAAGGGGTCCCCTATAGAGACAAAAGCGTCAGACTCTTTGTGATAAGATGTAGTGAGAGAAACTGTTTTTAAACTGTATTAGTACTCGCATTTCTGTACCGAGGAAAGCGGTGAGCTATCTTGCATACTGGCAAAAGATTAGATAATACATACAATTTATACAACAGTGGGGAAATTATTATCACAGAAAGACCCACTATCCCCCTATCACAGCCAATATCGTAGTATTATAGTGCCACAGAACAGCTACAGTGCTGTTTTTAACATGTATGAATGAGCTAATCTGGACGAAGTACTCATAAGTACTCCGTACACATTATACGGACTTAACAAGTGGGGGATATCACGAGTATACTTAGGCCACGGTTTCATTTCAACGCAAGTGGCTGCCTACTCGTACTCGGGAGATGTTGCTATGTGCACAGACCACTTTGCAGAGTTTTTAGTCCAGTCCGCCCGTTTGGCTTCAGATAGCTGCTTCCTACCGAAATCAACAAACTTTACCCTCCCGATATAAGTTGCCTCTTGATGTCAACCGGCTCGTAGATAACTTTGTTTCCTTCTTTTATACTAAAGCATCTGTTGAGAACCTCGATCTTAAGCTTCGTTCGCCACTCGCCTTTGAACCAGAAGCAGCAGTAATAAAGCCTTGATTTCGCAAGCTTACCTTTCAACCATGCGTGAGATTGTAAGCTACAATACTCCTGCAACGTAATGTCAGTAGCTAAAACATTATCTCGTGAAGGTGCACCTCCAGACGGGCCAATGCGTAAGTTCTTCTGCTTCATTCTTATCGGTTCACTGTCTCTGGCTCACCACGAAATCAACAGGGCAACCAAATCGGTACCGCTTTCTGGCAGACAATCTCTGGCGAACATGGGCTTGACAGCAATGGCGTGTATGTGCTCAAATCTTCCCGAAATGCGTTGTTCCAAATATGGAGATATCTTTCCGATCCACGTCTGACTCGACAGCTACAATGGCACCTCTGACCTCCAGCTCGAACGCATGAGTGTCTACTTCAACGAGGTGCGTGCCATGGCCATATAGCTACCCTTTTCACATATAGATTTCTCGATAAAGCCAATAGTCGACTCATACGAAAATGCATAGGCTGCCAGCAACAAATATGTGCCGCGCGCGGTGCTTGTGGACCTGGAACCGGGCACCATGGATGCGGTACGCTCTGGCCCATTCGGCCAGATGTTTCGCCCAGACAACTTTGTCCATGGCCAATCTGGTGCCGGAAACAACTGGGCAAAGGGCCACTACACGGAAGGCGCCGAGCTCGTTGATCAGGTCCTCGATGTTGTCCGCCGCGAAGCAGAAGGCTGCGATTCCCTCCAAGGATTCCAGATCACCCAGTCGATCGGTGGTGGTACTGGCTCAGGAATGGGAACGCTCCTGATTTCTAAGATCCGTGAAGGTAAGACGCTATATTCATCGTCAATCGACAGCCTTTTAAGCTAATTTGTTGTAACGCGGTAGAATTTCCGGACCGCATGATGGCAACCTACAGTGTCTTTCCCTCCCCCAAAGTGTCGGACACGGTAGTCGAGCCATACAACGCGACACTATCAATACACCAATTGGTTGAGAACTCCGACGTAACCTTCTGCATCGACAATGAAGCCTTGTACGACATTTGCCAGCGTACCCTAAAGCTAAACAACCCTTCATATGGTGACCTGAATCATCTCGTGTCTGCCGTTATGTCTGGCGTGTCGACCTCGCTACGCTTTCCAGGCCAACTGAACTCGGATCTACGGAAGCTAGCCGTAAATATGGTAAGTGTATATAATGCCTTTTTTCTTTTCCATATCACTAACAGCTTAGGTCCCCTTTCCTCGCCTACATTTCTTTATGGTAGGATTCGCTCCGTTGACAAGCCGCACCTCACGTTCCTTTCAAGCGGTAACGGTGCCTGAGCTCACACAACAACTGTTCGATCCGAAAAATATGATGGCTGGCTCTGACTTCCGAAACGGGCGCTATCTAACGTGCTCGGCTATCTTTCGCGGCAAGGTTTCTATGAAGGAGGTCGAAGATCAGATGCAGAAGGTGCAACAGAAAAATTCGGCCTACTTCATCGAGTGGATCCCCAACAATGTGCAAACTGCAGTCTGCTCCATCCCGCCTCTTGGGCTACGGATGTCCTCGACATTTGTGGGTAATTCAACTGCCATTCAAGAGATCTTCAAGCGTGTCGGCGAACAGTTCTCTGCCATGTTTCGCCGGAAGGCATTCTTGCACTGGTACACCGGTGAGGGGATGGACGAGATGGAGTTTACTGAAGCCGAGTCGAATATGAATGATTTGGTGTCAGAGTATCAACAGTACCAGGATGCTGCTGCTGAAGAAGACGAAGAGGGATACGCTGAAGAGGAAGTTATAGACGAGGCTTAAATGGGGGAGCCTCATGAAACCTGGAGCAGCCCTTCTTTGTTTATCGACAGGCTGAGTTTCTCATCTGGGCGTTTGGTCGACAGATCAAAGGATTTTACTTCTTGTACTTAATCAGCATTAAGTGCCCTTGCGTTTTCGGCTTATTTTCTACCTTCCGTAGACAGAAATACAAACGGTTGCATTATCATCTACCAGACGTCTTCTCTTTAATCTTTACTTCATTATTCATCATTACGGATAAATTTGCAGCACCGTGTTCAATAGAGATAACGACCAAAATAGGCATATACTTGAATGAATGGAAGCGACGTTCATGTCCTGTGCCGCTCAAACGTGACTGTTGCATTCAATGATTGCCCAAAAATATTGTCAAAAACACGCTCCGTAACATTGTCCGTAATCCTCTCTTCCACATCGCTGTCCAGCCCGTTCTGCACCAAGCCGCCTACTTGTTCCTCTAGATCGTCCAGTCCCTGCTGCAGTCCCAGTATGTTCGCCTCAGCAACCTGCGCACCATCGTTTGCATCCTCCAGTTTTTTCAGCACCGCCGCGAGCTCCTGCTCAACAGCCTCTTTTTGCTTCTCGAGCCTCTCAACTCGACCTTCTAATTTTTGTATTCGATTCTCGTACTCTGTCTTGTCCTTGCGCATCTCGATGAGCTCCGACCAGATAACATCGAAACGACTGTCGGTCTCGTCTGAGCCTTCGCGCGAATGCAGGCGACGTCGCTTAACCACACGGGGCTGTTCAAGAAGAGGAGCCATTGGTGGGGGCGGTTCCAGCTCGTCGTACGACGGCGGGCACTCTGGAAAAGAAGTTGACATGTCAATGATCGTGCCGCCCGCCCCGCCATATAGACTGCCTAAATCATCTTGGCGTTCCAAAGGTTGTAGCTGAGTGCGGACAATGGTATTGCAGACAGCTTCAATCTTTGATATAGGCAGTTCCCTGTCTGGTACATAGACGGCAAGTACAGTAGCCTGAGACAGCAGGCGTAGTGCGTCGAGAACCTCGCCCGATGGTCTGCGCTTCGGCTGCAGCGGTATGGGCACTGCCGCAGGGAATACGACGTCCACAGGATCACGCAGGCGAAAGCGTAGGCAGACCGTTCTGCAGTTTAGCTTTTTGTGGACGACATCGGGGACGACAGGCAAACTCTCGTGTCCTAGTGAAGCGATGGAACACGGACGAACAACGAGAAGAACCTGCGTGTTACAGTCGATGCCCTTAAGTCGAATCGGGATGCGGATCTTGAAGGATCCTGATGAGGAGGCGTGCTGGTAACGACTCTCCAGAACAAGATCACCGCTGCGGGGATCTGGGTCGCAGAGATGATGTGTTTTGCCGTTGACTGTCCACTCGATGACAGCAGGAGCTGAGGAGTTTAAGTCCAGTGACGATGGAGGACATGGCGGCGATATCGTTGCTGTCGTTGCTATCGATTCCGATTCTGATTCCGATGCCAGTGCAGGTGGTGGTGCTGCCGGCATTCTACCTATTGATTAGTTGGAAGGGAAACGTACGAAAACTCACCCTCTTGAAACACGGCATCGGCACAAAAGCACAGACGAAGACGCCAGTTTCGCTAACAGGCGACTTTTGCTTCCCCAGAAAACTGCGAAAAGCAACAGTCCCTTCTCAAGGTCCCGGTTCTTCCAGAAAAGGAGATGCACCACTGGTTATCTCATTCAATGGGTAGAAGCCATAAATATGACCCTGAGTGCGAGTTACAGGCCCCTCGGCAGTGCTTTTGTTACCGATAGATTGGTATGTTTTCGTCGGTGGTAATGGTGATAAAAGGAGGAAGACGTTTGTTGCGAGAGGACGCGTGAGTTTGTGACTAAGGGCAATGTCTGCCTAACGTTTCTGCCTTAAAGAGTGAAGTGTGGGTCGCGTGGCTGGAATAAGTGGCTGTGCAAACGTATCACCGCCGTTCTGTGGTTGCGCCACAAACGCCACAACAAGTCGTTCCCATAGCTTCGATACAGCCCCGCGCTGCTCGTTTTTGTGGCTCATTAATAAGTTAGCGTCTTGCCGTTTGGACACAACCATGAGGACAAGCCCCCTGTATCAACGCGACAATGCTACCGAGAAGCCTTTTCTGCAGCTATCCTATCTGGAGTATAAACAAGGCATATATTCGATAGCATCATAGCCGGCCTCGACGGCAAAACACTTCAGCTACCAAGCCGAGCAGTACAACGAAAATGCTGCTAGAACAATTGAACCTGGCAACTCGAAGCGGCTGGCCATGTTACAAGCAGCGAAATGCCCCGCGTCTTCGACGAGACTATCAGTCGTGCCATTCAGACGTGGTCTACCTATGGTGAAGCAGAATTCGGTAGTGTAGCCGGCCAGATGGCGTGGCACATCGCCGACAGAATTGCCAGTGGGCCACCGAGTAGAGCCTGGCAAACTTCCATGTCCATCCACGGCCCGACCATGTGTCGCCCTGCAGCGCCCTTTACATATGCGCCGTGTATTATGTGACCGATAGCATTGGAAACACTGATGCCGATGTCGGAAAAGTGATGGCGGAAGTGGTGCAACAAAAGGCCAGGAATGACCAGAAAATGTTTCAGAATCCGGTGCGGCTGCAAAGTTTCGGATACCCCGCTGCCCATGGGGCGGTAGTTCTTCGCCTTGGCCTGGTACACGCGTCGGCCATAATGACTTCGAGTTTGCGTTTGCGCAAATACTGATCTTTGGAAGCTGTCCACTTGGCAACCTTGAAGTTCTTGTGGTAGTCAAAACGCGACGCAAGTTCGACGGCCATAAGCTGTGCGTCAGACATAAAATGATGGGAGGCCATTTCGGCACGATCCTGCTAGATGTGATAGAGATCGAGGAAGATTTGGGCCGCAAACACTAGGTAAAATGGAACTTTTCTTGTCTTATCGAGCTCCTTCAGGGTAGTCCGTCACCACACGGTTGACGGTCACGAGCTCTGTAAAGAACTCCAGCGGTAGAATTTTGTCTTCCACAAACGTCTCGTATCTATACTTCTTGCTACGATCACTGGTGCATCGTAGCACCCAAGCATACCTTCACGGATCAGAGGAGTGAGTGGGCTGCAGAACGTCCACAAAGCCGGCGACAATACACAAGGCGGTGAGGTAGGTCATGTCGGAGATTTCTTGCGTGACGTAAGTAAAATTGTCTTCACTGGATGCGTGCTTTGTCTACTCTTTTGTCTGCCGCGAGGACGCAATAGAAGAAAAAAACAGGCCCCAAGTGCCCCCCTCTGGATTTCAAACAGCGGCTCGACGTCCTGGATGATGCTGCGGGCCAGGCCAATGGCAGTGTCGGTTGCCACAGCTGCAGCGGCCAGGTCAAATGCCCGTCAGCATTATTGGACTATATCCACTCAATGTGTAAACGAAGCTGAAGCTGGTTGAGGTCATTAATCATCATGGCGTAGGCAACCAGGACATCCTAGAGGCTTGTCTGGGGTTCGGCCGTGTAAAGGGTCGTGTCATTGGCAGCCGGATGGGGCCGCTGAACATACGTAGCAGCAAAAATGGCCAAAAATGGATCTTCGACATTCAAAGCATCAAATCTATTTTTGAAGGCATCGCCGTCATTACTCGCACCATCATCTTCTTTCTTTGATAACTCCTCTAGCATATGACGAAGGGCGCTGCTGACATTTGCCAATACGCTCACAAAATAGTCGTGATTATCATCAGCCTTCTGTGACACTTCTTTTCTTTCTCAGCCAACAGATTGGCGCCACCGTTTCCATATTTGCCAGCCGCCAGAGCCGCGACCGCGCCACGAACAAAAACACCATAGCCTCGCGTGCTGGTCCCCGCGGCATCCAGCACGGCATCCCCATTGCTGCCCTATGCGCTAACCAATACGTCCACAGAAGCACCCCGGCCGACTAGACAGCCAAGTATGACGGTACCTTCATGGAGAAAATGGACATTAACGAGTTCTGGACTATGCGTCGTGCTGCAACGGCCCACATACAAAAGAAGATCAGAGATGTCGGCGAATGTACATCTAGCCCCGGGAACTTAATCACACGGCTAATCTTTTCTTTGAATATCGAAACCATTGGACTCACATTTCCCTTCTTACTGTTCCACCGCTGGTGTTTGCGCCTGCTGCGGGCTGTGTATGATGTGGCCGACAAAACACTACATACAGTATACACGCCCCGATATCTGGATGACGCGACCCGGCTACCATAGATAGTCGGGTATATTCTTTTGTTGGAAAGCGGGGTCGGTAGACCGGCGCCCGCTTGAGGCTGTTCAGTATGATTTTGATGGCTTTTATTCGGCAGTATCCAGTAAGTTTACGATCAGCCTGATGGAGATCTGTCTCGGATAAAGTATCGAGGTAACTAAATTAGTAATAAACATTGGTAGAGTTTATTACCACATGAAGGACAGGAGCCGTTGTAGAGATTAAGCATATTGTCATGGGACTAAAATATGCCACATTCTTGTTTTTTTGCGCCTCTTCATATTTTGATCTCTTTGCTTTCAAAGTGGTTAACTACTGTCAGACGGATTTTTTATTCAGGTGGTGTTTCAGCTTGGGTGGGGGGGTTGTATTTTGAGGAGACCTGGACAGCTGTATCTATGTGCAAAGCTGAATGAAACTCGCAGCCGGGAGGAAGACCACCGGTACAAGTACATAGCCCTCTGCCATCTAGTTTAGTATCCCAGGGGAAGAAAACAATAACATGCTTATGTGTCAGTGTATCATATTGTAGGAGACGTTAAATTTCCCGAACTGGCTTTTCAAGACCGTGGGAACAGCGTTGTCTACTCCGTAGGTAAGTTGTTTGCTTCCAGCATTTCGGGATCGAGTACTGACGGATTACATGCTTGGCAAATGACATTTACATGTGGGGTGTTCTTCTTCCATGACGTCATACAACATGTCAAAGTGGAGTATTTCCGTTTTGGCATGCCGCTGTTGGCACGGATAAGTGCAGAGATCCGTGCGGATCTCTGCTGAGGAGTTGTCGCTGACGAAGTGCGCCACGCCGAAAACAACCTACAAGTCCTGCGAACAGAAGAAATTAATACCAACTGCGATCTGTGCCTTTGAGATCCCATGAACAAGTTGGTTCCCTGTCGATTGAGCCGTTTTCCTGTCTTGTATTACGTTCGCATTGTTCCCGTTCCGGCTCTGCTATGCGGAGGTGCCCCGGCTGTAATATCTTGACCTACGGAGTACGTCGTAGTGGCGCCATTTATGTTGGTGATAAGTGGGTACTTCGGTATGCTACCAATAAGGTGAGAGGGAAGTGCTCAGGATTCCACCATCCGCCATCGCAAGCGCCGTATCTTTGCTCCGTTGATTAAGGACAGAGGCTCGCACGCGGCAATCTTTTCGGCCCCGTGTCGTCGAGTGTCACATACACGAATGCGGTGTGATTCGAGTTACAGATCGACCAAGGATTGTAAAACTACCTACACGTAGCTTTACTAATCAACCGAGGCCAGTCGTAGTCGTTTTTGAATGGAAAAGACGACATGTATGAACACATACTGTAGGTAGCAACATCTTACTCGTAAGTTACATACTATATAGGATACAGCGTTGCTCTCCGGAAGGGGATTACCCCACCTCGGTATTCCAGCATCTGCTTACGACGTACGGAGTATCTTGCGCCAAGGTACTCCGTAACGTTTGCAAAACTGGATTTACCGAATGTGTGTGGGGAATTAGTATCGCCCGCGGGTGTTACAATTGGTGGATACATCCCCGATGCTGCTCCTCACACTACACACAATACATAACTATGTATCATTGGAAGGCACTACGTCGGCGACACTTATGTGTATGTCCTTGGCCTTCCTGGCTGGGTTAGCGAATATTTTAGCGAGCCCATCCCGGAGAGTTGTAGAAATAGAGATGAAACTGACTTTTAATGGTTGTCGTCTGTCAAGGAGTGAATGTGAAAGTGAAAGTACTTGTCGGCCTCAATGAACGTGACTGTAAACTACCCCGCGCGCCCACACAGTGAATTACAATCAAGTACAGAGAACTCTTTACGTGTTTCAAAGTCATACAGACTCTACAATGATGGCCATATAGGAGGATAAATAAACATGCAGAGAATACCTGTGCGCACGAAGTATGATCACTCGTATATTGCCAGCGGACTGACTCCGTACGGCCGTCTTTTACCGAGGACAAACGATTGCGACGATTGCGGAGGTGGAGACAGGATCGTACCAGGAATGGGGACGGGGTAAAAACAAGGAAAACACGAGCCGCTTCCCCAGCGGCTACACCGGAATTGGCTTACGTCTGAGACGATCATTCTTGGCGAACCCCATTGTCCAGGCTTATTCACCCACACATTCTTCTGTACGTGTACAGGCACGAACATGAGCACAAGTATATATAGATCAACGGAGGTTGTGGCAGTCTAGGCTGCGCAAGGCGTGTACGTGCAGTTTCACGTCGATACTTATTTCTGCCCGTAACGTTTTGCTCGTCGCTACGCCCAAAGCTAGACATCATGGACAACATTTCCACAACCGTTAAAAGGACGGGATCTTATGAGAAAGCTGCCGACACCAAGCTCAACCACGTTGAGAAGAGCGGTCCCACAGCTCTTGCTCTTAACGAAATCAAGAACCCGCTGCAAGTGCGCGCGCTTTCCGACCCCCTTCTCGGGCTTTCCAGGGACTGACCTTTTATCTCCACACAGAGCTTCACGGCCGAGCAAACAGCTCAGAATGCACGCACGTATGCAGAAGCGAACGGAATGAGCGAGCATGCAGATCTTTTCGCCCGCGCAGCCTTGGTCGCACGTAATCCCACCACATTCGAGAACAGTACACAGCTATCTGAGGATGAGATAAGTGCTCTCAAATACGAGCGAGATCACAAATGGCATGGACCTTTCTTGCTTTGGTATTCTGTCTCTCTGTGTGCTATCGGTGCAGCCACACAGGGCTGGGACCAAACAGGCAGTAATGGAGCCAATCTGTGAGCGACATATGCATGCCAGTCTCCATCTTCGCCTTGCTAACTGGACCGAGGTCGTTTCCCGAGGAGTTTGGAATCGACAAAAAAGGAAATGATGAGTGGATTGTTGGCCTTGTGAACGCCATTATTTTCTTGACAGCCGGTATAATGTGGGAGCCTCCTTCTGTGCGCAATCTCTCCCCTTGGTTCTCCAACGTCCTGACGTCTCTTGTAGCGGACCGTTTGTCGTCGACCCCCTAAACCGCTACTTGGGCCGTCGGGGCGAGATTTTCATAACTGCTTGCTGTCTAACCGCCACCCCCATCGGCTCAGCTTTTGCAACATCCTGGCAGGGCTTATTTGCGGCTAGGTTTGTGATGGGCATTGGAATAGGAGCGAAAAATGCCACTGTTCCCATCTTCTCGGCTGAGATGGCCCCAGCTCGTATTCGAGGAGCCCTTGTTATGTTTTGGCAACTTTGGGTTGTGGCGGGCATTTTCTTAGGCTTCTGCGCCAATGTCATTGTCAAAGACACTGGAAAAATCGCCTGGCGTCTCCAGCTCGGCTCAGCTTTCATACCGTCCTTCATTCTGCTCCTCGGAATCTGGTTTTGCCCCGAGTCGCCGCGCTGGCTCATGAAGAAAGGGAAAGTTTCCAAAGGGTTTCACTCCATGAATCGATTGCGTGCGCATCCTATCATCGCTGCAAGGGACTATTATTACTCTGTCGTCATTTTCGAACAAGAAAAGGAGGAAGCAGCTGGCTCGAACTATTTCACTCGCTTTCGGGACATCTTCACCGTTCCTCGGATTAGGCGCGCCAACTACGGGGCCTCGACGGTAATGATTGCCCAGCAGATGTGCGGCATAAACAGTATGTTTTCACCGCACCCGCTCCCCCCCCCTGGTAGGGTTAGAGGCTGTGCCCTGAAGCTAATTCTCTGTCTGTAGTCATCTCGTTTTACAGCTCGTCCATTTTTGAGAATGTTGGCTACACGGCTTCCCAAGCCCTGTATGCGTCTCTCGGCTATGGTGCGATTCAAGTTCTGGCGACGATACCAACGCTATTTCTCATCGACACAAAGGGCCGGCGAACCCTGACACTGCTCGTACGTGCTGGCTCTGACTTGATTAGTAACCACATAACCAAAAAAAAAATTGTACTAACCGCCTATTGCCAGACATTCCCTGGGATGTGCATCTTCTTACTTGCTGCTGGACTGTCTCTTTTGAAGACGTCAGGAAGCCGAGGGGAGAAAATTGGGCCGGTTGTGCTGTGAGTTTAAATATCATTTGTCTGCACAAAAGTCATCATACCTAACAGATTAGATTTGTCTACCTCTTCACCATTTGTTACTCGCTTGGCGAAGGGCCTGTTGCGTTCCAGTACTCTGCTGAGGTTTTCCCTAATATTCAAAGAGAACAGGGAATGGCTTGGGCTATTCTCATTAACAACACATTTGGTATGTGTCGCCTCCAATCCGATCCTTGATTCTTTACTAATACTGGTGCAGCTGGTATCTTAAGTTTGACTTTTCCTCGCATGAATACTGTCATGACCCCCACAGGAGCTTGTACGCGTCTATCCCATGATTATACATACACATTTATTTATGTATGCCTTGGAGGCTTTCTGACTTTTGTGCCAGTTGGATTTTACGCTGGGCTCAACCTAATCGCCTGGTTCATGATATTCTGCTTTGTACGTGAAACAAAGCAGCTCACACTCGAGGAGCTGGACCGTAAGTTACAGCCATCATACCCCATCGCACGCTTTTATCTGCCTGTGGCTCATCTATATTCGTACAGAGGTCTTTTCGGTCCCGACAAAAACATTCATATCTTATGAAGTGAACGTGTGGCTTCCGTACCTTTTCAAGCGCCATGTACTCCGGCGGGAAATCGTCAAGCCGCCACCTATCATTGAAAGGGCAAAACAGGATTCAAACGAAGCGTGAAACCGGTGGTTGCTGTGAAGCGGAACTCTTCGGTGCAGTTTCGCGCAACACCTTGAGTTAAGAAAATAAAAATATAATATAATATAAGTTTCAAATGCAGCGCTTGAGGTACCGCACAAACAACACGGAGCTTTGTTTCAGCATGGTGTAAAATAATAGTACTGTAGCGTGCTGGAGCTCCAGTTCCGACCCATAATATAGAATTTGGTATGAAACAGGAGATAAACAGTAAATACCTCGGTATTCCGTACATTAGGAAAATACCAGCCACGCACTACGTATTATTTCTGATTAAACATATTTACCTAAAGTATACGTGGCTTGTATTACGAATTAATAAGGAAAATCAGCTAAACCGCTGTGGCCCCCTGTAACCAGCATGCTCCTCCAATGATTCAGCCTTCCAGCAGATAAAGCGATGCAAATGTGGTGCAGTTTGCCTTGAGGGAAGAAGATGTGTAGAGGGCTCTAGTTATCCAGAGTTTAACCATTTTTTCAAGAGTTCAGACGCCAGCTTCGACAGCAACGGTTTCTCTATAATTTCGGAGGTGTTTTAACCATATCTGTCTGTATCTTACTCAGAGTGTATAGTAATAAGTGTAGAGTACATCACGACAAACCTCGCCACTACATCCACAAAAGCGTCCAATTCCTCCTTGGTTGTCCCCAACACTATACTTAGCATGCCACGCTCCGTAACCCAAAATCCATTCCCAAGGCACCAGTACCAGAATAACTTTTTTAAACCTGGGTCGCTATGCCTTTCTATGTCACCACAATTCGAAGGTGTCATCCCGGTTGTTAGGAAGTGGACTGTTAATACCGCTCCAAGCCCGGTGACCACGAGCTTGGTGTTTCTGGAAATGGCTTGCAGTCGTGAGCGAAGATAATCACCTAAATCGTTATGCCGAATTGTGACATCTGATGTATATATTTCAGCCAGTCCAGCATAGCCACATGACATAGCCAGGGTATTGTTGTTGAAAGTTCCAGAGTGCGGAAGGCTCGAAGCAAGTCGCGGATCGTAAACTGCTAGAAGATCCTTACGTCCCCCGAACACACCAAACGCAAGACCACCACCAAGGTATTTCCCAAGTGTCGTCAAATCAGGCTTGAGCGAGTATTTCCCTTGCAAACCACTAGGGTGCAGCCGAGATGTCATCACTTCGTCAAGGATAAATATAACACCGTGCTGGAATCATGAGTAAGCCACAAATCTGCGAACTTCTGGATCTATTCAGACACACCTTTGCTGCCGCGGACTGAATAGCATTTAAAAACTCTAGGGTTGCTGGAATGCACCCCCCAGCCCCTTGCATAGCCTCGACAATGACGGCGGCGACTTCAGGAGTGTTTGCTATTAGCTCTTCAACCCCTCTAGCATCATTAAAGCCCCCAAGAACCCAGTCATCTTTATCGATGACATTCGGCGCGATGCCGTGGCCAAAACTGAGGACACCGCCGTGATAGCCGCCGTCGAAGCAGATCACCTTTCTCTTCCCTGTAGCATGTCTAGCGATACTCAAAGCGTAAATATTTGCCTCTGTTCCAGAGTTACAGAACCTGAGCTGCTCAATATTTGGGAACCGTTTGCACAGTAGCTCCGCAAATTTCACTTCTTCTAGTGTTGTCGCACCAAGATTCACACCTACGGTTTCGTAGGTGGACAAAAGTACTTTCTTGAGCACCGGATGCGAGTGGCCATATAGGCCAGCTGAAAGTTCGCCAACTAGGTCAATGTACCTGCGAAACTGATCAATAAAATCCCCTAAGCTGGTCACTAAAAGTATGAATCAACATACTCGATTCCGTCATAATCCCACAGTCGGTTTCCAAAGCCTTTCTTCATGCAAACGGGGAAAGGAGAATTGAAGAGAACAGAACGAGTGTTCCCACCAGGCATAACTTCAGTTGCTTTCTTGAAGAGGGAATATGATATACCGTGCCGGGTAACGTAAGATGTATTCGCCTCTAATAAAGCACCCTCAAGAGAGAGTGGAGGTGTTGCCGTACTCCTCGTTAATGGAACAGCATCTGCCGATTCTATCGTTGGTGTCATCGTTGATATAGAGTCCCGAAATAGGAACGAAGAAAATCCGAAAGTAGGATACTAGTAAATGCTAAGCGGACCATCGAACTACTTATACCGCGTCGGTTAGCTGCCTTTTGTTCGTTCCTATTTTTTCACCGGCAATCCACAGGATGTGGAGACTGTACCCCACCATGATATGATTACGGCGTTCGTGGATTCCTAAGGGGTTAGGCAGTACGGAATAAACCCCGTATTATCTTATAATCTCGTGTGGATTCAGTAGCCCCTACGGAGTTGGATTCGCTTACAAGCCAGCTGCTTTTGTTTCTTTGCCGGCCCTCTGTTTACCTGGCTCGCTATACTGGTCAAGGTGTTAGGAACCTCGTTGTCCAGATTCTGTTGACTTCGGTTGCCATAAATGAGAGAAAGAATTCCATTCTCGATTGGTTCGCTCTCCGTCACTCGTACAGAACAATCATCGTACGCGCCAGCGAACCATTTTGTGGCTACGGATTCAATTCCCGTTAGGGTTAACTACCTCCGAACTTTCCTTAGCCGAGGAAATTTGTGGCCGCTGAGTACTCGTACTTACTCCGTAGGGTTTTAGAGGCGGAACGCGGAGACTACGCTAAAAGGGACTAGGTGGATTCAGTAACGAAAATGACGCTGAGTCGTTGGTGGATGCGATATTTTTCGAGAATACTCGCGTTCACAAGACCAGCACGGTGGCTTTATAACTATCGACCTAGAGCCCACTGCATGTTGGAGGGTGGCTCCAGTAGCAAGGGATGCCAGACTCGCGTCTCCGTCTCGGCCCTCTGCAATCATTCACCCGCCAAATCTGTTCTAGTCAAACATACATCATGGCGTGGGCGCAGAAAATAGCGAGGCACATTTCCATCCGCATCTCAGGCTTCGCTCGTTCGATTTTTAAGCCAGCAGGCCCTGTCACTTAACCAAATGCGATATTCCTTTCTGCAGCGGCCTCCTTCTTCGACGTGTATTTCACAGTCATTCAGCCTCAATACCCTTTCCTAGATATCAAGCTCTATTCGGACTATTATATAGCCTAGAAGAGTTCCCGACCAAGTAACACGCTTTTTTGGATGGCCAGCCTTTTTTGTTAAATGGTAGCTGACATTCACGCAGACGGTAGCATCTGGACCTAACTGATAGCACGATTTCAGATAGTCGCATTAAGTCTGATAGAATCAAGATCAGATAACTCGCCGTCTTTCAAGCCACAGAACTTAAAGTCAAAAGCATAAGCAGAACAATATATCATGGCAGATTAAACCTCCACCCAACTCCTCCGCTTACAAGCTATGCTTCTGTCAGAAATATTTCCGCTTCACGCGGAGAATACTCGACGTGTCGCACATATCCGTGGCTCAGTTATGAAAATTTCCATGTATATCGTTTCATCGATTAAGCCAAGACTCGCCGGACTCTGACTGTATGGCCATTCATGCGTAGTTGTGCGCCTACGCGTGAGCATCAACCATCGTGTTTCACGTCTCAAAATATAGATATTCTAGTTAACATACGAAGTTATCTAGCCTTGGCAGGGCTTTCAACCTTGTTCTTGGAATTCCTGTTAGTCTACCAGACACGTACATCACAAGCCCTTTTTGTGAGGCTATTTCAGAAGAAAAATCCTCAGTGGGTTGGCTTATGGACTGCGACAGATCTATTAACGATACTTTAGAGACTAATCTGCGCACGTTTGCACATATATGTCTGTAAAATTCGATCTCTTACTTCCTTCTACTTGCATGTGGTAGAGAAAGATGACTTGGAGGACAATATACCCTTGGAATTAGAGATGTATATGCTAGAGAGGCTACGAGTGGAAGGGTTTCCTGAGATGATTGCGAGGCACAGGTAAGCACGGCCTTTTGTTCATGATTCAGTCAAGATCTAGACATCGGCCTCACAAAACACATAGCCTGGACTTTTTATGAGATCTTGGGGACCCGAGGAGAAGAGGAAGAAAAAAATAATTCGAAAAATTATCAAGTCTTGTGGTCGTTCACTTCGGGTATTTCTGGGCAATCAGACTCTCATTTTCTCTTCCTCTAACATTTGTAATTTCTTTTTTTTCAATAGGACATCTTCCGTAAAATAAGCTTTCCAGGTCTTATGATCCGTGCTATCCACGGAATAGTACAGAGACGCTATGTGCGCCTTGATGGTCGGATCAAGATAGTATCGTCACACTGGAGGTCTTAGCACTGGACGGCATATTGTAGTGGGGAATGAGAATCTGAGTGTTCGATGTGAGTTAGAATAAATGTTTGAGAGTACTACCGTCTTTAATTGTGTTAAGGAAATCATAAGAGAAAGGAAGCAGGGGTTTTAAAGGCAAAGAACTGCACAGGGTCAGCAGCTGATGTGTGAAATATGATCAGCAAATGTTTTCGGCGATGAACGCTCCTTAGGTTCGAACGAGTCCAAAGTGTTCGTCGGTAGAGGTGTCACATTTGCGTGCACGTTCATTAATTCAGAGTGATAGGCATAGCTGCTTGTACAATGGCCAGAACTACAGTGGATAAGAACTTATAACCAGGTTTATAATAAAGATGGCGGATAATTATCTGAACTGTGTGAAGCGGCGGGCTGTACGTAATTGCACGTTATAAGACAGCTGATGTCTATCCAATCATTAAAGTCTTGATCTTTCCGAATAAGCCACCTGACGGCGCACCTTCTTCGTCAGTATACCCCAGCCAATCTCTACGACCACTGATTAAGTCCGCATCAGTAGGCCTAACCCACTCAGACCCTAAGACATAAATAGTAAGCAGGAAAGTACACACTGATTTACAGAAGGTCAGCAATGCACTTACTGTGATAAAGTTTCCATCCAAGATAAAGCAGAAAAAAGACAGGTATGACCAAATAAGAAAATATGAAACCCTTTAGATCGAATGGGGCCAACAGCGTTGAGTATCCCGAAATAAACACCAAAAACAAGTTGGCAATGAGCAGAATCCAAGGCACGTAAGGGTATCCGATGGACTTGAATGGAACTGTTGACATAGGTATATTCTGAGCTTCCATTGCAGCACGGAAGCGTAAATGTGTTAGACCGATAAATGCCCAGGCAAGGTATGCAGAAGCTCCAGAAATATCAAGCAAGTACGTAAAGACGTCTCCAGCATTCTCGGAGATATTCAGCAGCGATATCAGCCCAAATAGGTTTGTCAAGATTATGGCATTAACAGGGTTGCCGTTACTAGTTGTCTTGGCAAGAAATTTAGGTGCTAGTTCGGACCTAGCCTGTGCAAAGATGCAGCGGCTGGCAATGTAGATGGCGGAGTTGATCGACGAAAGTAAAGTAACGACGATAATTGCGTTGATCAGGTTACCTGCTCCAGCCCAGCCGGCTTTCTCGAGGGCGATGGTAAACGGGGATGACGCAGACTTTGAGTGTGCATTCAGCAGCTCAGAGGAGTTGTAGGGAACGATCAAGCCTGTGAAAAATACCATACCGATGTATACAACGAGAATCCTCCAAAATGTCTGTTTCAGGGCTCTGGGGATGTCTCTTTTGGGGTTGCGTGATTCCCCACCCGTTATGGCAACAGCTTCTGTACCCGAGTACATAACTGCAGCCAGGACTAGAACCTTTCCAAACCCGTTAATTCCATTGGTAAACGGACCTGGATCTTTCCAGTAGCTAAAGCCAATATACTGGCCGCCGATAGCTCCAGTGTCGAAGAGACTTTGCAGCTTTCATTAGTTTAGGCCACTTTCGAAAAATTTAAAAGTTGCAGACAACTTACATGGCCACGATGTAAAGAATAACGATGACAATAAATTTGAAAGAGGCCAGCCAGAACTCCATTTCGCCATAGACTAAGACGCCAAGGAGAGATGTAGACATGAAAAAGGCCCAGCATAAAAGAATCCATGCGTACTTGGGCAGCCTATCAGTCCAATAGGTCAGAACCAATGCTGCCCCGTTATACTCGTTGGCTAAAATGGTTCCCTAACGTATCACCCGCGATAAGTCAGCTCAGATGACAAGTTGTATTGATGGATTTGCCTTGCTTACCCACATGTACCAGTAATTCCAACCTAGAGCAAACGACAAGGCAGGGTCCACGAAGCGCCCAGCAAGCTCGTTGAAAGAGCCTGTGGATGGGAAAAGAGTCGCCATCTCGCCGAGAGCCTGTGTTACGAGGAAGACGTCCAAGCCGACGATAATGTACCCAATCAGAGAACCTACAGGTCCAGAATACCGCAGGGCGAATCCCGTCGCATAGAACGTCCCGGGCCCAATAACGCCCCCTAAGGCGATCATAAGAAGATGGCGGGACTTCAGCGCACGGCGAACGCCATCGTCAATTATGCGCTCGTCGACAACAATGGCCTCGATTTTTCCAACATCCTCGGTAGCAAGCGACTGCACTGTTGCTTTGCTTTCCAAAACTTCCATCTGTGACGCATCCATGCGAGATAAGAATGGGTTTGTATCAGGGTGAAAAGAGAAGAAGCAGCTTTCAATGTTACAATTCTTGTGGCCTCTCGGTTCCTGTCTTTTTTTCTGCTTATTTTTCGGAAGACCCCTAGACAACGTATCTTACACTTCTGAGCATTGTAGCCTGGTCGGGTACGCTAGCTCCGTTACGATGGCATCACGCCAGCCAAAAAACACAACCTTATCAAAATTGGATATCGAGATTCTGATATCTCACATCCCACACAGGAAGTCCAAAGAGATATGGCATCGTAAGATACAGGTAGCTTCGGCATCTAGTCCTAGTGGAGAGCTGAGCCGCTTTTAACCTATCGGATGCAATTGCTTGAAAGAGCATCGGCAAAGTTCAAGGATTTTGCCGACTCTGTGATACGGACGTGGACCGATGGCACTAAAATCCCGATATAATACCCGCAACACTTAATGTGGCCTTGTTATCGGCATTATGGCCGCCACCGAGGTTCCCCCGGTTATTTATCAAGCCGAAAGCAGAACTCCGATATGTCGGTGCTGCTTCCTACAAGAAGCCGAATCAATTTTCAGTTGGGATGGCCATGCCCCTCTCTTTCCCAGGAAGGAACTGGATGCTGCGGTGAATGGCATTCTTAACAACTTTGGCGCTGCCAGAGATGCACTGATCTACGGATCAAATCAGGGCTCTATTTCTCTTCACAAGGAAGTAGCACGATAGCTCTGGCCCTAGCTGAGGCCCTCGTACTATCACAACCCCCAGGCTATCGGAATTCGTGTATCCGGCCGCCTTTAATTAGCCATCTGAGGATCGGCCGAGCGGACGGGCTGCGAGATAGGGCGGCGGCTAGCTCCAGGATGGACGTTGGCCACGGGGGGGCGGCGGGAGTGAGGACAGGATAACGTGGCGGCCGTTTCAAGGCCCTAGCCACAGTCGCACTCTGGTAACTCTAGCCTTTGCCGACCAGAAGAGCTACTACGCCAGTCCGATATTCCCGCTGTGGATCAGCGAAAGCAGGCTCTTTTCGGCTTTTTAGATGTGAAGGTGGCCCTTCCGGAGGTCTTTTGTAGTCTGGCGCGGAGAGAGGGCGACAAGCGTGCTCTGCTGAAGTATATAAGACAAATACCGTGTTGTATTGCTCGTTATTTCGGTCAAACCTTTCCTAAAGACCGGTCAGTCCTAATATATATCCTCTTTATCAAAAATTACCAGTGGAAAAGGTGCTAAAAGACGCAAGCGTGATAGTCCACATGGACGGCTCTTCATCTGTACTCCAGGGACAGTGCATCGAGGACCCAAAACCGGCTACCCGGCCTTGCTGTCGAATATGCTAACCAGCTCAAAGATAGGAGCACATAATCTTGTAAAGAGGAACGGGAGCGGTGGTGGAAGTTCGACATGCATTTGGTTCCGCTACTCTGGTGCAACGTCACCCTTGGGGCTTAGGACAAGGTCACGATATCAACAGCGGCCTCATATAACTTCCGTGCCGATACGGCACAGACGTGAAACAGATACAGCTGGGTTGGCAGCGCATTCTACGTAAGTATCCCCTCCCTGGCTTGGACCTTGCCATATAAGCACGTCGTAGTTTCGGAATACTCCTAGTTCTAACTGTAATCGTACCCTGTCAGTTTGGCTACCTAGTGTGGTGCTTTCCCAGTGGCAGAATGTTGCAAAAGCTCCCTCTATCAAGGTTGATATTTGTTGCACAGTTGCTCTGGAGGTGTATCCTGATTGACGCCGGCTTTGCCAGAAACTTCCCCATTCTCATTGCACTGCGCGTGTTTCTCGGTTCTCTAGAGACTCCAACTGTCCCCGGAAACCTGCTCATTTGAGCATATGGTACACGCGGAGAGAGCAGACGGTCCGTACCGGTCTAGCCGGCTTGATTTTTCCCCTGGGCCTTTTTTCCCCGCACGCCTGATTCTCGTCGGCGCTTGGCCAGCCATCCTTAGGCGCCCGGCACTCTTAGCCGTTTGGTCAGCCCAGTGGCCGCCAAGCCGGCGCCGTCTGCCTCTGGTGTCGCCGGCCTGGCCTGGGAGTGCCCTGGCCGCACCTACGCATGCCGGCAAAAAGATCTGGCCTATACCCAACCTAATTCAAGCATGCCGGCGCCAAAGTACTACGAAGACTGGTTGCCTTTAATAAAGCACGCCAAGGCCAAGGAGCAGGCGGCGTGGGCGGCGCTAAAGGCTACAAAGGTAAAGCTACATGGAATTCGAATAACTAGGAGGTCAGTGGAATAGGTCATCGCGGAGGAACTGGTTTTGTATAGTAACTTGCTGTGATATCTGTTTCTTTTAGTGTTATTCCCTTTTTTTTTTTCCTTATATAAGACGTTCGGGCATTCTGTAGATTGGAGTAGATCTGAGTTATGGCATTAGCTGACACCGACGTAACCTACTTAAAGTCCATACAAACTTTTTCCCCCTTCTACACTTTTAAATCTTCTTACTTGAGATATACAAGCACGCATACGTCCTTTGCCATGGCAGCGAGCTAAGGACCACACAAACGGATTTTACGCTAGGCTCCCGAACGATGGGAGGCAGCTGCCATAGCCTACAGTAATGGATTCGAATTCCCCGAAATTTGGACTCCAATCCACCTGGGGCCAGACACTATGTTCGAAACAGCCGAAGACGTCCAAAAAATGCTGAAGCTTGACTATACTCCCGAGACGTTCGAGTCGCACTGTTGGCCATATGGTGAAAACGAAAATCCTTTCCTTATTAAGTACTGCTGCATACGCCTTGACAGTTATTTTAAACTGAAGGAAGCTGTCGGGCTTGAAGATCGGGGCTATGTCACGCTCAACGGCCAACGGAGATCTGTGGATACACCAACAGCACTCCGATGCAAAAAGCGAAAGGAAATCATTCACTTCCGTTGGGAAGTAACATGGACTAAAAGGGAATGGACCAAGGCAGCCCTACGGTTCGACAGAAGTGGAGAACGGAAAGCTGTAACTACCAATGATGGGTTAAAGACAGGAAATAAAGAGGTAAAGGAATGCCCTTTAACCTTTTTCCGGCTAGTTTTAAGGGACGAATGTTTATGACGATGGCGAGTCGGCAACTTGAGTGATGAAAGAAGGGTGGCATAATCTGATCTTTTTTTTAAAAAAAAAACCCCCCCACACCATTCTATACTTTCTTTCCTTTTCACTGTGAATTAGATAGCCCATAGAAAGGGAGGGGGGGGGGGGGGGGGGGGGGGCCCTCCCCCCCCCTTGGGCGGGGAAGACCACGCCTCTAAACACCCCCCCCTTTGTAAGCTAGTAGCGCTTTT
>JANSMH010000296.1:0-30385 GCA_029299595.1 Grosmannia serpens
GGGGGGGGGGGGCGGGGCGGGGGAGGGGGGGGGGGGGGGCGGGGGGGGGGGGGGGGGGGGGGGGGGGGGGGGGGGGGGGGGGGGGGGGGGGGGGGACGGGCGGGTGGCTTCGGATTACTAATTCATGTCCTTGTACGGACAGCAGGATGGCAAACGGCGTACGGTCTAGAGGATTTAGCGGGGAGTTTAATCTATTACCAATACAAAAGCTGTGGCATCCAAGCGATTGGAGGGCCGAGCAGAGGGCGAGGGGGGGGGGGGCGAGGAGCAGACGAGCAGACGAAGCATGCGAGAAGAAGCAGAGACGACGGGCAGAATTGATTGTACAAGGGGATTGCAAAAAAGTCTATTCCGACAGGCGGCGGTCTCTGCACGGGGCAGAAGGCCGGATCACATGCAAAACGTAAAGCTCTATAGGGCGACAGGCCCGGGTCCTGTAAAACAAACGCCAGCCGATGGATGGTGGATGGAAGGGAGAAGACGAGGCGGGACGCCTAGGCAGGGTCGGGGATGTCTTTGAGGTGGCGGTAGGCCTTGCGATGGCCCTCGAGGAAGACAAAGGTGAAGATGGTGTGTCTGTTGGGTTAGAGAGGGGGCGAGAGGAGGAGACGAGAGGAGGAGACGAGAGGGGGAGACGAGAGGAGGAGAGAGCAAGACGGGAAAAAGCACGACGGGAAAAAGCAGAGAACTCACGGCCCGAGACGGATGAAGCTAGGCACCCAGCCCTTGAACATCCAGCGGAGGCCCTCGGCGGCGTAGAGGTCGCGGAGGACGGTGGTGAGGTGGGCGTGGGAGGACATGACGCGGGTCTTGACGACGTCGACGGGGCTGGTGACGGTGGCGGCGGCGACGCCGGCGAGGAACGAGGCGATGAGGTGGGTGGCGAGCGAGTCGGTCAGGGGGGTGGAGGCGAGCAGGAGGCGCTTGGCGGTGTCGTACGAGGCGAGCTGGGAGGCGGTCATGGCGGCCGCGCGCATGCTGTTGGGCCAGACGCCGCGGAACCAGCCGGCTCGGATGCCCTCCTCGCGGGCGAGGCGGACGAGGCCGTCGAGCGCGTGGCGGTAGCCGCGGCGCTTTGCCGGCGCCAGCGCGGCGTCGTGCTGCATGCGCACGTTGAGCACGTCGGCCGCGTTGCCGACGAAGCCGCCGGCCATGCCCGAGACGCTGGCCGCGGCCACCAGCACGGCGAAGCCGGGGTCGCGGCCGCCGTCGGTCAGCCGCGTCTTGACGGCCTCGTACAGCGCGAAGCGCGTCGTCGAGTACGTCAGCTGGCGCAGCAGCGACGCCGACAGCCCGCTGTACAGCCCGCGGACGCCCTCGTGCCGCACAATGTGCGCAAACGTGCCCGACATGGACCGCGGCATGTCGCCGTGCCGCGTCTGCAGGCGGACCTTGACTGGGGGGTGTTAGGGGGGCGGGGGTGTGAGAGAGGAGGGGATTCGGGGAGAGACACAGGGATCAACGCACCAAGGTCCAGAGGATGGGTCACCGTGGCCGCCAGGCTGCTGGCACTGCCACCGAACCAGAAGGGATAGTGGACGGTGGCAGGCGGGGCGGACGTGTTCTTCGGGGACATGTTGGCCGTGACGAGAAGCAGCTGGAGCTGTCGGAGATGAGCAGTCGAGGCCAGCAGTCGTTACAGCAGTCGTCACAGCAGTCGAAGCTCAGTCGTCACAGCAGTCGTCACAGCAGTCGAAGCTCAGTCAAAGCACAGTCGAAGCTCGGTCGAAGCTCACAGTCAAAGCTCGCAATCAAAGCTCTCTCTCAAAGCTCTCAAAGCTCACAATCAGTCTCACTGCAAAGCTCCCAATGCTCTCTCACTGCAAGAAAGCTCTCTCTCAGGAATATCTTCCTCTTGGCCGGCTATCCTGGGCCGGCTAGCAATCTGACGGTGAATGGTATGTACCAGAAAAGCGGGCTGCAGGGGCCGACGACGTTGGCAAGGAAAAAGAAGACGCGGAAATGGTCCCACAGGCGGCGGCGTCGTTGCTTTGCCTCCGGCACAGGGATCCCGGCCGCGCTGCTCCGGCCAGAAGAGTTTTCCGCGCAGCTTTTATTACGGCTAACACAGCCAGCCGGCGTCATCGAGGCTACCGCTACCGGAGACAGTGTCCGTTGGAATGTGCACTGTGCACGCACTGTTCTGACGTGATTGGCTGCGGACGATCCCGCGAGGCAGCGCAAAAATCCGTTCGATGCAGAATGCAACCTGCCATCCGGCCAGACGTCATCTGGACCCCCTCGCGCACCCCCCCCTCATGGCGGCTGCACGGACGTGTATGGCGTGGCCCACGGCCCAGACGACGGCGCGCCGGCTGTGGTGGTCGTCGAGCAGCGTGCGGCAGGGCCAGCGAGCGAGGCCTCGGCCCATCACCTGGCCGAGGCTCGGCTGCTCCTACTCGGGTTCGTCAGAGACGACAGGGACGACAGGGACGACGAGACGACGAGACGACGTGCTGACCGAGACAGATGCTACGACGGCGTCTCCGCCCACGGCCACCTCCCCGTCCTCGGCCACCTCCCCCCCGGCCACGTCCTCCCCCGTCGTCGTCGACGGCCAGACCTACCCCACGGACAGCTGGTTCAACGTGCCGGCCAACGTGATCGCGGCGGCCTCGCGGCGGCTGCACCTGCAGCGCGACCACCCCGTGTGCATCACGCGGCAGATCATCGAGGCGCAGTTCCCGGCGCCGGCGTTCCGCCACGTGCACGCGCGGCACCCGGTGGTGACGACGTACCAGAACTTCGACTCGCTGGGCTTTGCGGCCGACCACCCGGGCCGCGCGCGCTCCGACACGTACTACCTCAGCCGCGACACCCTGCTGCGCACCCACACGAGCGCCCACGAGCTGGAGACGTTCCGCGCCAACGCCAGCCGCGGCTTCCTGCTGAGCGCCGACGTCTACCGCCGCGACGAGGTCGACCGCACCCACTACCCCGTCTTCCACCAGATGGAGGGCGCCCGCGTGTGGGACCGGGCCGTGGACGGCGACGGCCACGGCCACGGCGACCTGGCCGCGGCCATCCGCGCCGACCTGGCCCGCCTGCCCGTCCACGACGTCGCCGTCGACGACCCCACGCCGCCCTTTGACCCCCGCCGCAACCCCCGCCAGGAGGACGCGCACTCGCCGGCCGAGGTCGCCGCCCTCGCCGCCCACCTCAAGCGCTCGCTCGAGCTCATGGTCGTCGACGTGTTTGCGCGGGCGAGAGCAGCCGCCGCCGCCGACGCCGGCTGTGGACAGGCACCCGACTCCGACTCCGACTCCCCCCTCCGCATGCGCTGGGTCGAGGCCTACTTCCCCTTTACCAGCCCGTCGTGGGAGCTCGAGGTGCTCTACCAGGGCGAGTGGCTCGAGGTGCTCGGCTGCGGCCTCTCGCGCCAGTCCATCCTCCGCGACGCCGGCGTGCCCTCGCAGATCGGCTGGGCCTTTGGCATCGGCCTCGACCGCATCGCCATGCTGCTCTTCCAGATCCCCGACATCCGCCTCTTCTGGTCCGCCGACCCCCGCTTCCTCGGCCAGTTCGCCGGCGTCTCCGACCACCTCGACCGCCTCCGCCGCTTCGTCCCCTTTTCCCGCTATCCCGCCTGCTACAAGGACGTCTCCTTCTGGCTGCCGCCGCCGCCGTCACCGCAACAGGACGCCGACGCCGACACCAACGCCGCCAACGCCGCCGCCACCGCCACCGTCCACAACAACGACGTCATGGAGGTCATCCGCAGCGTCGCCGGCGACGTCGTCGAGGACGTCAAGCTCACCGACGCCTTTGCCCACCCCAAGACCGGCCGCCAGAGCCGCTGCTACCGCATCAACTACCGCAGCCTCGAGCGCACCCTGACCAACGCCGAGACGAACCGCCTGCACGACGACGTCAGCGCCGCCCTGGTCGCCCGTCTGGGCGTCGAGATCCGGTAGGCGAGGGGGGGATCCTCCCTGGGGGGGGGGGGCGTGCCGTGTACAGATAGCATGCGTGTACCAAAAGAAGCAGCCCCAAGCCCCGTCTACCCTCCCGTTGGCATTGCACGTGACCAGAAGGCGCAGTAATACCCCACCAAACCCAGCCTCCTGGGAAGACGACGTAACCGGCGCAACCGGAGGCGCTGCAGTGCGTGACGGGGTGTCTCGCCGGGCCCCCTTTGTTTCTCGTGCAGGCGGTCTGGGCGCAGTGTCTCGCGGCAGATGTTACTGGCTCTCGCGGCAGATGTCACTGGGTTCCCCAGCGGCCGCAATGCAAAGTATCTTAATTATTCGTAGTCGCTGGGGCTGTGCTGTGGCAATCTCGTCTCCTCACCTTTTTTTTTTTCTCTTTTTCTCTAATTCTCTGTTTTCTGCGGGGGAAAGCGACCGACGCGACCGACGCGACCTCGCAGAACGCCTTTGCCGGTCGTTCGGTGGCGACGGCCTTCCGTGTCCTTTCCCCCTTTCCCCCCTTCCTGGGCTCCCGTCTCTCTGCAACCCAAAACGGGCCAATCGCCTGCGCGGCACGCTTATCGGCCAAGACAGCCCGGTGCGGCCGGTGAGTAAGCAAGCAGCGGCCGGATCGGGCAGGACCCATTGCGTGCGTAGCTGCCTCTGCGGTTTCACTGGCTCAGCCTCTGTCGCGCCGCCGTGCCTGATGGGCTGCAAAGGGAAACAGCGGAGACGGCGGGGCCGCCGAGACCAGCTTGGCGCTACCGCCATCGTCCCAGTGGCTCAGACCTTTTGCCACCCCACTTTCGACTTCGCCTCCCGAGAACACAGTATATAGGCGTCCTCATCCGTTCGGAGCATCACCACACTGCCTACATTGCCCACCAGCACATTGCTACCATCAGCACACCGCCACCACCGCGACGATATCCTCACTGCAAACGCGGTTATCACCAGTCGTCTGTTCTCCTCTCGTCTCTCCGTCTCTCATTCTGCCGTCCCTCCTTCTCCCGTCTCTCCGCCTCTCGTCTTCTTTCTCCCCCCCCCCCCCCCCAATGGACGCCCCCATCCAGCCGCTCTCCCGGTCGCCGACCGCGCCCGTCGGCGGCGCCGCCGGCTTCTCCGCCCACCGCCCCAAGCGCGCGCCCTCGCTGTCGCTCGACCTCTCCGGCCTGCCGCCGCCCATGCTGATGCAGCAGCCGCCGGCCGCGCCGACCAACACGCTCCTCTTCACCAACCTGCAGCACCCCGACGTCTTCCGGCCCGACAACCTGCAGACGCTGCGCGACCTCGTCGGCCAGGCCGCGCCGCTGCACTCGTGGGCGCCGCTGCGCTCGTTCCGCCGCATCATCGCCTCCTTCTTCTCCGCCGCCGACGCCGCCCGCGTGCGCGGCCTCTGGGAGGGCGAGACCGTCCTCGGCGAGCCCGTCCAGGTCTACTACGGCCGCACGACCCCCCTCGACGCCGGCGCGCCCGGCCAGGTCCAGCACCTCGCCCTGCCCGACGCCGGCAAGCTCTTCTTCATCAGCCCGCCGCCGTCGCCGCCCCACGACTGGCAGATGCGCCTCGAGGGCGCCCCCAACAAGCAGGTCCACGCCGACGACCTCGCCGAGGCCCTCGCCCGCCTCCACCACCAGGCCGCCACCCCCGTCGACGACCTCCCCATGGACGACCTCCACAACCCTCTCGCCATGCCCTCGCCCGCCAGCAGCACCGCCGCCAGCCGCTCCGCCACCACCCGCAGCCGCAGCTCCACCCTCGTCATCTACCAGCCCGCCGACCACGACTCCCACAGCAGCCTGCCCGCCATCGCCGTCGAGGACCTCACCGCCGAGCCCGACTCCTTCGTCCCGCCCGCTCCCATCATGGCCCACACCCAGCGGCCGCCCGTCGAGCTCATGAACGACGCATAAACTCCTCGTCCGCTCTTCCGCTCTTCCGCTCTTCCGGCCCTTCCGGCTGCTCCCGCCTTCTCCCAGCCTCCCCCCAAACATATCCCTGCTTTCCTCCTATCCTGTGCTATATCATATCATCTCGCGGCCTGCTCTGGCACTCGGCGTTTTTGCAATGGCGTTCTCCTCTTTCTGTCTGCAACATATCGGCCCTCTTCTCATCTGGCATCGGCTGGCGTCTTGGCTTTCATCCTGTCTTATGTAACTCTTATCGTATCTGCGTCATATATATCGTGCTGCAGCACAGCCACTAAATGCACATAAATATACAGCATATTATAATCTGCCACCTTCTTCACCGTTATTAGCCACGTGATCATGGTCACGCTCTGACTTGTCAGAGCTCCTTCGTCTCTGCTGATTGTGAATAGGTGAAGCGGACGTATTGGTCATTGGCCTAGTCTGTCCGCCTTCCGTACAGATAAACATCAGGGGTATCTTCTAATAGCCCGTTCCGCCCAAAACTCCAAAGTATATATGCAATCCTCAGAGGCGCCCCACGGCAATATGCTCGCCAACCTCTGTCGCGCTTTATCAATCCAGTAGCCAGTAACCTCGCGTCCTTGTCCCTTTCATGTCCGAAATGCCAGACCTCCTTCCACACGGTATAGCCACCCCAAACACCACATGAATGCTGCTGCTCGTCACAGGAGACTCAAAGCCTAGGAAATGGCCTTCCAAAAGCCGCCCACGATAAAGGAAATAGTCCAACATCGACAACTGCCCTCGCGGTTCTGCAGCTGCGCCTCGCCACCGTCCCTCTCTCTCACTGCGGACTCTCCGAATCATACAAGTCGTCCAGGTCCGGACTCAGCAATATGCCGTGCCGCGCTTCGCCAATGAAGAGCGAAAAAAGCCGCCGGAGCAGATAGTGGTGGTTCCAGATCCGCCCGGCTTTGATGTAGAATGCATCCACAATGTCCAGGTGCCAGTCCTTAATCAGCATGCCTTCCTTCTCTGTGTGCACTACCTTGCGCTGCAAAGCCAGAGACGGCCGCTCTTTGGTCCACCCTGGCGAACGGAACGACCCTCGCCTTTCCGGCACATACCGCAGCTGGAAGTTCAGCGGCCCCAGCTGCCGGTACTCCTGCACGATCCGATTCATGCTCAGCCAGTCCTCCAGCGTCCAGTCGCGTCGCGGCGGCAGCTCTATTGCCGCCGGCGGTCGCCAGCTGGCCCGGGGAATGTTCGCCCCGTGAAAGTATGGTCGTCCGGCCTGCACCTTCGGCGTCAGCACAAACGCAAGCGGCGTGCTGATTTCGTGGGCATCCGAAAGCATCATTTCCGACAGCTCCTCGTCCACTTCATATCCTCTTCCATTTCTGCGGCGATTCTCATCCCTGATCACTTCCTTAAGGTCCATCATGTCCGTATCGTCGTCGCTATCAATCGCCTCCGCATTGCGTCGTGTCGAGGGTCCAGGAGCGACCGGAACCCGGTTCTCTGTGTCCAGCGCGAAATGCTCTGCAAACTGCAACGCGGCCTGCTGCATACTTGCCCGCTCGGCCATGACCTCTTCCCCGGCGTCAGCCGCCATCGTGCTGCCCGCAAACTCAACCACCCGTCCTGCCGTCTTGCCCTTTGCCGGCGACCGCATGCAGGACTTTGTCGGAGATGCCGATTTGGCAGGGAGAGGTTTCAGCACCGGCGCCAAAAAGCTCGTTTCGGACTCGACATAGGAAGGCTCTTGTTCTTCGTTTTCCCACAAACCCCAGTGAGTCTCCGGCGCATCATTCTGTATATAGTCCTCATCGAAGATAGCTGGCCCGCTACCAGCTGCAGCTGCCACCCCAGAATCCGTTGTCCTTTCGATGGCAGGTCGCCGTCCAGAGGGTCGAGCAGTCTCTGCTTGTGCCCTAGCCTGTGAAGGCGTGGATGAAGGCTCGTCGTCAGGTTCAGCAACCACGCGCCGCGAGTTCAGGCGCGAAGCAGGAAATTTGTTGCCAACGGACGCTCCAACATCGGAGCTGCTGGGAGGCAACGCCACCCTTCTTTGAAAATGATGCAACGGAGTGCTCGGTATCTCCTCGTTGAAAATGGACTGCTCCATAGTATGCCCGCCCTCAGCTGCCTTGTCTTGGGGTGACTGTTCCCTCACAGGTCCTGGGTTCGTCGATGATTCCCTCATGGTCCGTAGGAAGTCTCTCCTTGCCTGTTGAGACCTGCTGACACCCCGCCTGCGAGGAACATTTCTGATCCGTGGCATGCTTTTCGGAGTTCTGCTGCCGTCCGTGTCGCTTTCCCCTATTTCGCTGTGCGACCAGCTAGGCTCTTCTGCTGCATCCAATGTGTTTCTTGGTGGAGTGGTCGACGCCGGTGGTTCACCGTAAAAAGCCACATTAAAATCTGACTGATCGCGGCGTTCATGGCGGGCGGTGTCCCGAACCATGGCTTCACGACCAGTTGACGATGCTTCCGCGGGCTGTCGAGCAGCTTGCTGCCTATCCGCCGTGACAAAGTTCGTGGCGGTCATCTTGCCCTTCTGCTGCCTGCCATCGTACCCAGATTGGCTCCCCTCCTTCCCAGCCCTTTCAGCATCCCGCCTGCGGTCATGGTCCAGAACCCGCTCCAATGTTTCCAGTCTGCTCTGCTCGTTTAGCCTGATGTTATTTTCAGACGTCGGTGGGAGCATTCTCGGCACGGCAACTGGGGACGAAAAGAAATCGTCCAGATTGAATGGAGCCGGCCGTTTCGAAGAGTTGGCGGGTTGAGATGGCTTATTAAAACCACTTTCCACATCAAGGAGCGAAAACTCTTGGTCTTCGTCCTCGTCCTCTTCTTCAGGTCGTACACTGTAACGGCGACCACCAGTTGTGCTGGCTCCCAAGCTCTGCTTCCGCACGCTCTTCTTTATCTGGCTTGCAGCCAGACGAACGAGCCGTGGGTCCCGTGCGACTTCTGGGGCCTTTGAGGGTGTGAACGAAGTTGTTGCCTTTGTCGCAGGTGCAGGTGTCGGACGCGAGGCTTCAACAGCCCAAATGTCGAAATCATCGTCATTGTCGAAATCGTCCGTGTTCTGTACATAGCCGGATGGGGTTGCAGGGTGTGCGTCATTGTCATTGCTAAATGCCATCTCATCTGTCTTCGGTCCAAAGTTGTTGGTAGCAGATCTGTCCACGTCAGAATGCGACGGTGACGGACCAGAAGGAGTTGCCAGCTCAGGCTCTGTCTCGATCTGGTGAGGATTCTGTGCGTTTCGAGATACCAACTTGCTAGCAAAACTGGTAATTGAGCCAGCGACATTGCCTTCTCTAAAAACAAGTGAACGCCACGATCTGCCGGTATCGCTCCCAGGATCAGCCTGGCTGCTAGCCCTCCTGGCAGCCTGCACAGCCTCCGGCACAGAAGACGTCCGCAGTCGCTTGGTTCGGGATGATGACCCGCCGTGATCAGGCTCATCCAGCTGCGCGGTCTCGGCCGAACGCTTGCCTGCGCCTGGCGTCGTTGATGACTGCACGACGGGGACTGCTGATGCAGGTAGGTGAAGTCGAGGGGATATGATCTGGGCCCCATTGGCAACTAAATGCCTCAGACCGCTGAGAGGAGCCAACGCGGTAGCCCATAGTTTCCGTGATGCCGAAAGCGGTGGTTGAGAGGGCGTGACTACAATTTGAGGCCGGGATTCTGGTGATTCGACGACATCCCGAGTGGTAGGTTGTAAAGATGGTTGGAACTGCTCCGGGTCCAGGTTGCTATGGCCATTTTGCGGCATAACAGACGGCGAATACGTGTCTCTAGTGCCTGAGCGTCGGAAGGGGCTTCGCAAGAACCCCTCGTTGTCCTTTGGCGAGGGAGGATCCGATGTGACACTCTGCAGCACTCTGCCGGCGCGGACAATAGGAGAAAGGCTAGGTCGAAACCCTTCCGAAGGCAGAGCGAGGCGGTCAACTCGCTCCGAGCCTTCGACATACGGCGCCTTCATGGACTGCCTGGGTGACAAAAAGCCAACTGGTGTGGCCCTGGATCTTCCTTCCTGAACAAAGTGGCGGCTGTGGATGGGCTCTTCGGTGATTTCCTGCTGTGGCTGGACAAGGTGCAGAGGTGGTGACGACGTGAATTCAACAGCTGGCTGGTCCGCCTCAATTTCATAATCCTCTTCCTCGTCCTCCCCGTCATCTCCATCGTAGTAGACATCATCATGACCATGCTTCGATGTTGTTGTTTCTTGAGGGGGGAGTGGAGATTCCTCGCGTTGTTCAAATCCTAGGATCGGGCCATCGTCAGGTGCCGACACCTCCAGCTGTGGACGGTGGTCTGGCACCTTGTCATTCCCAGGTTCCTTGCCTTTGAGGCCTGATTGGAACTGAGAAATTCGTCCAGTCAGATCCGCCTGCTGTTGTGAAAAGTAGTTTGTGCTCGTCGTCTGTGGCACCGCAGCTTCGAGCACCGAGTCAGGTATCTCTGAGAATGAGTCTTCATATCTGGCCGCATCAGGCTGGGTATTGTCCATGCGTGTAGACTCCAGGTGAGCCTGTGACGCAGCCGGGGACTGGACCTGATGCAGAGATTTGCGAGCAATCAATTTCCCAAGAGGCTCTGCTCTCTTCTTTGGGCTCGCCGTCCGAGAGAGCGCCGGCGAAGATTGTGGTTGGTGGTGTACAAGACGAGAAGAACCGGCTGCAGGTTGCGGGTTTTGAGACGTGGTGGACTTTGGGGTGGCTGGATCGGATTGTTGAAGGAAGTCAAACATGCTGAGAGCGCTGTCACCTTCTTCATCTTGGTGCCCCTGGCGTATGGATTCAAGGGTTCGACTCACAATCCGGCTTGTGGTCTCACCCATCTCAGGAAGCTCAGAATGTGACATGTTGATGCTGGTCTGGAGAGACTCCATGCCAATCATGCTGAAGTCCTCTCCCTTGGCGATTGTGTCTTGGTCACGGAATTTGACAGTGGCCGCCTCATCCGTTTCAGATTCGATATCAAATCCTTCTTCGCTCTCCATTGCTCCACCAACAGACTGCATGTCGGCCTCGCTATAAGCCGCAGACGAGGTGAGCTCGGAGTGGGCGAAACGTGCGAGGGGCCTCCGCCTGGCTGAAGAATGACCAGAGGGCAACGCAGGATCTTTGGCATGTTAGCAAAATAATCAAAATAGGGCCGTTGCCAAATCGTTCTGCTCTTACCACTCCTTAGATATATATCAGTTTTTGAAGCGCCTGCGATTCTAGGTGTGGCCCGAACTTCGGTGCCCTCTGCTTCGTGAGCCTCTCCATCGACACTGGCATCGTCCTCTTCAACAGCAGGAGCTGCGGTTTTCATGGATGTCTCTTCCCCTGCTGGTATTGGCGGAATTGACTCGTTTCCTGTGAGAATAGCTTCATTGTAGTCGTGGGTAGTAGGGAAGTCATCGGCAGCGGCAGCATAATCATTGACATATGCGTTATCCTCTGGCTCATTTGCACCGTAATTATAGTTCTCGCTAGACTCGCGGACAGAGCCCATCCCATCGTCAGAGTTGGTCGCGTCGGCGTCGTCCACGTGTGCATCTTCCATGTTGGAAGGCGCGCGGTGTGAATTATCAAAGTTTCCGTCGTCAATCGTGGCAATGTCCCCGCCGATGCCCGACATTTCTTGGATAGGGCTCAAGTAATTGTCATTGTTGTAGTCGGTCGCATGGCCATAGTCGAAGTCGGGGACGGGAGTCTGAACCTTGACAAGATCGACGGAGGAGAGTGGTGTGGGAGTGGGGGATGAGCCTGTAGTATCTTCGACATGCGCTTGGTCTGCAGTCTGCTCATCGTGTTCAATGGATGCGTAAAAGTGCGCGGCGGAATCGATCTCCTCTTGCTGCTCAGCAATAGCTGCCATCTCATCTGGAGCCAAAGCCAGGCGCCGAGGGCGGCCACGCTTCCGTGGACGAGAGTCGCCAATAGAGTCCACATCACTTTCGATAGAGGTCGCTCTCGTCATACGCCTAGAGATCATATTGCCGGAAGCCGTTGAGGCGGGCGTGTCAGCTATCGCGGCAGCCCTTTCTTTTGCAGCCTCTGCTACAGTCTTCTGGGTGCTTCGCGGCGTCCTGCCTGCGGCTGGTGAAGATGGGACCGGGCTGACAGACAGCATATTTCTGGGAGTATTCCTGGGCAGCGGCGTACCCGAGCGCCGTGGACGGCCGCGAGGCCGTTTCGGGGTGGCACCAGCGTATTCATCGTCGGAGAGGCCACGCAGAGGTATTTTTGTCGTCGTCGTCGCCACCGATTTCCGGGGCGACCTGACAGGAGAAGACGGGGCTGCCGAGGAGGATGCCTGTCGGCGACGACGAGGGGTGGGTTTCGCAGGCATTGAGGCCGCGCCGTTGAACAGCCGGCGGCTGACGCTATCCTCGACCTTGGTGCCGATGCTTTCAGGCTCCGAGTCGCCCAGGAAGTCTTCCGTCTCAACCGTGACCCGAAGTCTCTGTGGAGTAATTTCGCTGCCGACGTCCAGGCGGAAGACCTGCTTCCGAGGTGAGATGGACGTTGATCTTGTTGAATGCGGGCCGTCCAAAGCATAGTGGCTGTTCGACCGCTGGCTCCGGGTCACCCGGCGAACCGCCGACGAAGCCAAGAGGGCAATGGTCGCATCGGAAGAGTCGTTTAGCGGATCGGGAGAGGACTCCAAGTCCCCCGACGGCGTGTCCATCGCGCCGTGGCGAGTGAGGTGAGCAGAGGGTGTGCTTGAGGGAAGCCGCGAGAAAGACTGCAGGAACAATGGGTAGAATGATGGAAAGTCTGCTCAAATCGCAGATTGAAATGACAGGGGGGAAAATCCGAGCATGTTGGTGCTGCTTGGCCATGCAGTTGAGACACTGGGGAGAATTTGAGAAGGAACGCGTCTTGCGGAATCGAAAGGTGGGGGCCATGGAAAGATGTTCAAGAAGCTTGGGCCACGTACGCGAATGACATGGTAGTTGTTTACTAAGTTCCGAATGAGGATTAGTCTTCTATAGATTGAGTCCACTATTTTCTACAACAGGAAAGAGCCCTGCAACGTTGGACGTCACGTGGTGATATCTACCAGGTTGGCCAATTACTAAGACGTTTTCTCCCCAAAACCTGGAATGTCAGCCGGCAGAAGACGCCATCGAGGATGGAGATCTGGTATCATGCGGGGAACCCGACCGGCGGATTTTGGCGCCAGAACGTTGGAACTACTCGTATGCATCTGGAAAATTATTGTTTAAGTGGACGGAGCAGTTAGTCACGCCCTTGCAAGTACAGGCGGCGATTGCGTGATCAGGAAAAACCAAAGAACGGCCTCTATTCTTCAGGCTGGTCGGATATGTCATCCTCTATTTGAAATCACGGTTTGTAATTCTGAAGTTCTGGAAGAATGAGCCTACCTTCCCTTCAACTATGACTGTCCATTCGAGTATTAAAGCCAGCGCTGGCTTCCACTTTGCTCGAATACCCTTGATCTATGTTCTGCAGAGTTGCAAGATCATATTCGGTTTATATATCATCTGAATATCATCTACATACATCTACGGCCTAAATCATCTGCTATTTTGCATATCCTTCATTCAGTTGGGTGTCTGCCCATTCCCATCCTCTGGCATTAAGCTCCAGTCCTGAACCACTCTTTGTTTGCCATGGCCATCTCAACTACCTCAGTTCTGTCCGACCGGGTCCCTCATGGAGACATCCGTGCCTCGATTAACTTCTTCAACGCTCCCGCCGACGGCGCCAAACCCTTCAACTATGTTGACACTCCGCCGGAGGGAGAGCCCCAGCATAACTTTACGTATGCCACGCACGACGTGCTGATTGAGGACGTCCGCGGACGAGACGAGTTTACAAAGACGCCCGAGTCCCTCGACCGCAACGCCTTTCTCGTCGTCAAGGACTTGCCGTCCTCGGCAGAGTCCGACTTTGTTGACGACGAGTCCATCCGTGCCAAGTACTATCCCGAGGTCGAGGAGCTGCTGCTCTGCCATGTTCCCGGCGCCAACCGCGTCGTGGTCTTTGACCACACCATCCGCCGCGCCGGCTCGGACGGACCACGCGGCCCCGTCACACGTGCGCATATCGACCAAACTGCGGCGGCGGCAGCGCAACGCGTGCGCCGCCACCTGCCGGCCGAAGAGGCCGAGAAGCTGCTCCAGGGCCGCTACCGCATCATCAACGTGTGGCGGCCGCTCAACAAGGGACCGGTCGAGTCGTTCCCGTTGGCGTTTGCGTCCTCTGCCTCGGTGGCGGACAAGGACGTTGTTCCGATCGAGCATCGCTATCCAAAGGAGAGCGGCGGCTACGTCGGCCAGACGGCAGGCATCCAGTACAGCCCGAAACAGAAGTGGTACTATCTCGGCGGGATGACAGGCAACGAGCGGCTGCTGCTCGAATGCTTCGACAGCGAGGCCCTGAAAGACGGCTCGTCTGTTGCCGGTGGCCGGCTGGCACACTCGGCCTTTGAGCACCCCGGGTCCGTGTCGGACGCCGAGGGTCGGGAGAGCATCGAGGTGAGGACGCTCGTGTTTGGGCCGTGAGTGAGCTGTTGGATAGGTCAGGACCGGCAGGCATTCGGGAAGTAATATATTTTTTTGGGGAATTTGGATATACACGGAATTTGAAATTGAACACGGTTCTTGCCATATCCAATGCTCTGAAACGTGCGTAGCTCACCAGCTGTTCTATAGCCATTGCTCTGCATAAAAACAGTCCTCAATTCTCTAATAAAAATATAAATGCTTGAAAATCAGGGTCATCCTACATGCAAGTCGTATACCAAGCAATGCTAGCTAAGTTACTTCCCTCTCGATGCCCACGTTTTGATTGCTTGGCAATCCCCAATGTTTCCCATATCAAACTCCCGCGGACGCTGTCAAAGTGACATATAATTAAAGCAGCGGACAAAACAAAAGGATATTCTGCAGCCTGCCCCAGAGCGTGAAACTACCTGCTCAGTAGAAAGCAAAACACAAGAAACCGTTCCATCATAAACACAAGACTGTGCCAAAAAAGAAGAGACATTGCCAGCATAGTGTCGCTCGGACATTAATTCCGCTTTCTTTGCGCCCGCGTGTTGCTGCCTTGCCGGCTCATGGCCGCTCCGCCTTGGCTGCTCTGCCGGCTCATCGGGCTGGCGCCCAAGGCCGCGCCGGTGGCAGCATGCAGATTTGCATTCGACGCAGCGACGGGCGTTGATGGCTCGTCGCGCACGTTGCTCGCCGGCAGACGCAGGCTCTTTCGCAGGCTCTCAGGCTCCTCCCTCTCGTGCTTCAGGTAGGCCAGGTAGCGGCTGTCCCGGGGCGAGAAGGCCGTGGCTTGCAGCACCTTGCGGCCGCCGTTGGCGTTGTCAAAGTTGGAGCCGGTGCCGTGCAGCTTTTCGTACTGGCGGAGAAGTCGAATGACCGACAGGTCCGAGGTGATGTCGTCAGACGAGAGCGTAGCCGGCGTGTTGGCATCGATCTTGGAATGCGACTTGGCATAGTTGCTCATGAACATTGGCGGTATCTTCGGCTCGTTGGCCGCCAGCTTCTCCAGGTTGCTCGGCATCTCAAAGTTGGACAACGCTTCCAAGCCGACAAGCTTCTCGTCGATGAAGTTCGGTGGCTGGTTGGTTGCGCCCCGAGTGCTCCGCGTCGCGTGTGATGGCACCCGCTCCATGGTCACTGCCGCCGGCGTTGCATCGCGATCGTGGTCCTCGTCACCAGACTCGGTATCGGATGCCGAGGACACCATCTCCCCATTGCTGTTGAGCTTGTTCCGGTGCGATAACAGATACTTGTGTGACGCCAGCGCCGCAGCATTGTATGTCATCGCCAGTTCCTTATCCGTGAACAACTTATCAATGCTGTACACCGGCCCGGTAACTTTGCGATAGGCAAGACGGTCGCCATGCCAGAAAGGCGTGGTGCCATTGGTGTCCCCGGAGCGTCTCTGCGGCGCCGGGGAACCGTCGTCATCGCCATTTCGCTTCCGCTTTCGGTTGTCGCCAAAGCCGACGAGGTCGTCCATCGTCTGTCGCAGCCGTGTGGCTCTCTTGCTATGGGTGCCGCCCGGGCTGGACGGGTTGGTGAGGGAGAACTGGTTCGGGTGCAGCAGAAGAGCAGAGGCATCGGAAATCTCAAGTGCCTCTTTCTCCTTTGTTAACCGAACCTTCTTGGCGGTGATCGCGTTGATCAGCCGCTCGCGGAGCGTTTCCGACAAATGCTTGTGCTCCCGGTTCGCAGTGTCCGTCTTGAAAATATGGGTGTTTTTGAACTCTTGGGCTTTCTTCTCGAAATCGTACTGTACAAGGAAAACCGTCGCGTCAATGTCTGGCACTGCGTGAAGTCGGGTTCAAAGCTCACCTTTTGCTTTGTCAGCTCAGAGTCGCGCTCCTCGATGAGGTCCTCGATCTCCTGTATCCATTGTGGGAATGTCGGGCCGGCCATTTCTAGCAGACCACGCCCCCCTCCGCGGCCATCGGGATCAGGGTCTCTGTTGAGCTCCTTGTCCCGGTTGTGCCTGTCAGGGCCGAGAAAATCAAGTGGCCTGTCGGTGTAGGGGTCTAGTCGCATCACCAGGTTTGTGTCGATCTGTATTTTTTGGAGCTGTTCGCGATAGGTCATGTCGCGATCACGACTGAACTTTTCGGAAAGTGTGACGAGGCGATCTGTGAGAAGCTGTCGCTTCTTGTCACGTTTGGACTGGTTTGGGCCCGGAGAGGTATTTGCGCGTCGGTCTATCCGTTGGTCGGCATCACCACCAAAACCAGGGGGGTGGGCGTCTGTCGAAGCCATTGTTTCCGTGCTATGCTACTGCTTAAAAATGTCGAGAACTGGAAGGATATTTTGTCGTGACTTCGCAGCCGCGCGCGTGACGAACAAGGCAGATGGGCGTGAGAGGCTTGTCGTCAGGTCGAGTTTGTCAAGCAAATATTAGCCGAGAAGCGCTGAAGGCGTCTTCTTCAATTATGATAGGTAGGATGAGGTCGGGTGATGGGGGTGTCGCATTTGCTTCGGAGCTGCCCTTTCGGCCTTGGTTCACAGCCAGAGATAGACAACAATCCGCTGGCTGCTTGCGGCTGAGGCTGCGAAGATTTTTGCCCTGTCCACGACTTAGACGGTGGTGAAAAGAGGAGAAAAAAGGACGAGAGACAAAAAAGCAGAGGGAAGGGGAAGTCGCCAGTTTTGACTTCTGCAGAGGATGGGAAGGATCAGATAAGTAGAAGAGGCCCAGTACACCCCTATGTCAAGCGCAAGAGGCCATGCTACAAGACAGGCAACAGAAGAATGGGCAATCGAGAGGATAAATGGCCGTGTAAGATGGTGAAGAAATTGGCTGGCAGGCGTCTCTAACACCACCATTCAAGCCGAATCACCGACGACGCCCCAAAGCCGCACGATTGGCTGCTTTGGGCTAGCAATGACCCACTAGCGGGACCGGCTGATATATGTTCCGTATGGTAAAGGGCTCGCACAGCGAGAACTCAGGCCCTGGACCAGCGCCGGAATAGCAGTGATCAAAGAGCCTCGGGAAATCTTCTTCGTAAAGTCATGTGTCCATCCTTGTTCTCCCGTCTGCCATGGAGGTGAATCATGGCTGTGGCGTATGTGGTGGTGCACCACAGGGATTGAGATCAGACCACAGTTTTTGATTGGCTGCTGCGCTGTGCCAAAACTGACAGCCCGCCGCAATACAAGGGCACTCAAACGCAGAGCTGTAGTATGTATGCTTCTCCGCCAGCCTAGAGCCATCGTATATACGCGTGCAGACCAAGTTTACGCTTAAAAAGCTGGGCAGTTGAAGTTAGAAGTCTCCTACCCTGCCAGCTACTACGAGTACACAGGCCCCTATGGCAGCGACAAGGTGTGCTGAGGGAAAGACGAGCATCACGTGATACCAAATACACGTGACGACACTGCCGCTATGACTGCAACATGCAAATTCGACCTTCGCATCTCAAGGCCATACGAGCAAAAAGGCTTCAAGCTCCGTGAACAAGGCTCGACAGCCGCGCAGAGAACCCCGAGGCAGCGCGTCATCCGAGCTTTTACGATCGCCAGCCCTCCACGGACGCATCGACCGCAAGACGAGCAAAATACACCAGAGACAAACAAGAGGGCCATCCTCTACGTCCATGGACAATCTCGAGCCGCATCAGCACTACACGAACGCGCGCTCCTGATGGAGAACCTAACTATTTCAGACCCCCAGCAATCTCGGGGGGCAGGGGGTCCATCGGGCCCACAGCCCCCCCTGCAGCAAGACCAATTGCCGGCACAGATGTTCACGACTGCGGCACAGCTCCTGGACCTCACTGACAGTGAGTTTCCTGCCACGCGGGGCATTGTAGGAGACGATCTGCAGTGCTTGCATGGCGGCGGCTGACCCCTCTTTCGCTTTTCAGAAAAGCTCATGGTCGTCCTCCGTGACGGCAGAAAAGTGATTGGTGTCTTGAGAACCTGGGACCAGTTTGGTAAGCAGCCGTTTTTGCAAGGGTGGACCAGCTGACTGACGTTCTTTTTTCGTCCCCGACACAGCCAACTTAATATTACAGAATGCCATCGAGAGAACGTTCTTGGCTCCCGGCACGTTTGAGGCGCCAGCTGCACCCGAGAGCGCGGCCCAGGGCCACGGCCTGTACGCGGATATCCCTAGAGGGACATATCTGGTGCGGGGCGAGAATGTGCTGCTCCTGGGGGAGATCGACCTGGACCGAGACGACGAGGCGCCGCCGGGCTATGACAGGATCAGCTCGGACGTGATGGCGGAGCTCCACAAGAAGAAGAAGGCAGCCGACAAGGCGGCCGAGAAGTCGAGGGTAAAGAAGCTTTCCGTTCTGGGCTTTGAGGGCGAGAACATGGGGGAGATTTTGCTGTAAAGGGCTTGCGGACGAGACGGCCTCGACCGGGAGGAAGGGGCTTGAATAAGCAAATGCCACGCGGAGCACGGAGGGGCGACCGAAGGAGGTCGGCAAACAGCTGCCTGGAAGCACCCCATATCGCGGCCACCAGTCGTCACATCTGCGACACGAGTTGAAGATGCTGTGTCTGGCAACCATTCACAGAGCGCGTCATTATTTCACAGCACGCGAAAAGAATGGGCCAACGCTCGAGAATCGGCGCTGTCCCAGCCGAAGGCTGATTTAAAAATAAAAAATAAAAAAGCATTCACGTGCAGAAAACGAGGGCACAGATCGGTGGCCACAGTCGGGCTTGGCTGTGTCGAGCCTGGCCGTTGGCAATGCCAGTGCACTCGCAGCCGCTTTCGAGCGAGTGTCGACTGCCTGTCAAACCTACGTATGCCTTTAGCCGTTGAACCGTGTTCTTACAGGTCGTTTACGAAATATTGGGACGCCACATAGTCCGTGCTCTATTGCGTTCCAGCTTGCGGCGCATTCTAGCTTAGTCGGGCATTCAGCTCGACGGTGTGCATGTCGTACACCACATTCGTTGAGGTCTTCTGCTCCCAACCACATCCGTCTGCCTGTGGCCATGGGACCGTTTCTGAGCCAGATCATCGGCGCCGCCCTGGCGCTGGCCACAACAGCCACTACGCGCTCGGCATCACCGACGTCCAGATCCACGCCGGCCACCTCTATTATCCAATTTATTTTGTCATATTTGTCATATTTGTTAATATTTGTTATATATGATTGTGTTCACGGCCCATCTGTCTCACACGGCCCTCGTGCCGAGCACGCGCAGCCGCTTGACGCCGCCGTCGGGGATGGTGACGAGCTTGACGTGCGTGACGACCTGGTCGGGCGGCAGCTGCGAGGCAAAGTCGTGTATCTGGTCGGGGCCGCAGGCGGAGGCGGGCACGGCCACCTGCCAGGCGGGATCGTCGTGGGCGGGCTCGGCGGCGGCGGTCCAGCGCAGGGCCTCGATGCGCACCTGCTGGGGGAAGTTGCCGCGGAAGAAGGCGGTGTCGACGACGAGGCTCTGGATGCGGCCGGGGGCGCCGAGGCGGACGACGGCCCAGTCGACGTGGCCGGGCGAGCGCGAGCGGGCGGTCTCCCAGCCGTCGGCCATGTCCTGGCCGCGGCCGGGCAGCAGCAGGTTGTCCTTGGTGCCAAAGTGCTGGTCGCTGCAGGCGACGGCGACGGCGCCGTTCTGGGCGGCGGCGAGGTCGACCACGGCGGCGGGATCGACCGGGAAGACGGGCCGGGCGTGGCCAAAGAGGCGGAAGCGCGCGATGCCGCCGTCGGGATACATGTTGAGGCGCACGTGGGTGTAGGCGCGGTCCAGCGGCGGCGCGTCCAGCCGCCAGGCCTGCCGCTGCTTGGGTCCGCACGGCTGCCGTCCCAGGATCGTCTCCCAGCCGCCGCGGCCGCCGCCCCAGCCGATGACCTCGGCGTCCGCGGCCGCGGCGTCGCCTTCGCGGAAGCAGCCCTCGACCGAGATGGCCGGCGCCTCGTTGCCGCCGAAAAAGGCCGTGTCGATCTCGACGCCGCGCACCGTGCCCGAGGCCACGCCCAGCCGGATCACCACCCAGTCGAACGCGGCCGTGTTGTGGCGCCGCGTCTCCCAGCCGTCGTACCACGCGCCCGAGTACACCATCCGGCCGTTGCCGGCCACCGGCGCCTTGGGGTTCAGCAGGTTCGCCGCCTCGGCAAACCACTGGTCCGAGAAGCCCAGCACCCGGCCCTCGAGCCCGGCCGAGATCAGGTCTGGCCGTGAGCCGACCCGTGAGCAGGTGGACGGGTGCGATGCGCGGGAGGGGTTTCACATACCAATACTGCTCGACCGGAACGTCGAGTCAATGTCGTCGGCCGCTATGCGCGTGGCCTGGACGTCCTCCAGGACGTAGTCCTTGCTGTCGGCCGTCTCCGTCATCATGTGGCTGGCCGCAGAGTCGTTTCTTTTTTTTTTCCGTCTTGCTCTTCACTGCTCTGATTTGCTTCCCTTGATTGCCCCTCTAGACAAGCTCGTTTCAAGCAGCAGGAATCAGCACTCAGACCTCGTTCTGTGTCTCTCGCGCCCACGCTCATCTCCGCTCAGCCCTGATCGGAGGGGCTGCTGGATTTCGGGCGCTGCCGGCCTCCGGCCCAGTGGACGCCCTTCCAGCGGCTGCCCACCAACGAGAACACGTAATGGCGGAAGCCCCAACATCATTGGCGGCTAAGTCCTCACTGCGATCACTAGTCTGCTGCTGTATCGCGTCTGCAGCGGACTAATTCCGATATAGGCTGCAGCTGCTAATTGATTTAACAGCTTCCGAACGGTGATATTTACGCATTCAGGGGTTGGTCGAATAGAAACACTTCTTCCGGCCCGGTAACGGCTCCCAGGATGTGGGTGTCAGGTCGAGACTGAGGACAGCAGAACCACGTGCGGAACCCCAAATGCTCCTCGTTCACCACGAATACGATATGCAACCCCTCCAGCGGGCCCCCACAGGGGGCACAATGCGGGGAGAGCCCCTAAACGGCCAATCGGAGGCCCCAGTTTAGCAAGCTGCTGTCCTGGAGTCTGTTGATTTATCATCTCATCGTCATTGCTCCTGACCCTTGCCTTGCGCAATCGCGAGCATGTCGCCTGTGCCCTTCCATCCGCCAGCGCCTCTCATGACTCCTGCCACCTGACTTTTCGCTATTGTCTTGCCATACGCGCGTACGCATGCCTCGCTCACCGATCTTTGCTTCCGTCCTGTACTCTGGCAGCCAAGACACAAGACGGGATCCTTCCCTCTCGCAACTGCTCCCAACACAGACACAAACACGCCCAAACACGTATCTTACATAGACACAACATGGCAGCCACACTGGAATCGTCGGCCAACGTGCCCACCAGAGACGAGCATGCTTCCAGCACCGAGTCCTCGCCACTGCTGGGCGAGCCGGGCGATGTGCTCCAGCGACCGGGCGAGAGTCTCGTCGCCAACCTGTACAAAGGTGTGTTTTGGCAGGATGTTTCTTTTTTTTCTTTTCTTTTTTCTTTTTTCTTTTTTCTTTCTTTTTTCTTTTTACGTTTTGCATCCGTTCACATACTCATCCATCCATCCATCCACCTGTGTCTGACTGCTCCTCCCTCTAGGAACGGCCTGGCTGGCCCAAGCCGGCACCATCCTGCTGGTCGCGCTCGTCTGGACGGCCGTCTTCCGGCACCCGCCCTTTCTGCCGCTCTTCTCGCCGCATCCGCTGCTGCAGTCCCTCGGCGTCGGCGTCGTCATCCAGGCCATCCTCGTGCTGCAGCCGACGGCCGCGCCCGCCGACAAGGTGCGTGGCGCCCGCGCCCACGCCATCCTGCAGCTGCTGTCGCTGTCCGTCTTCGTCGCCGGCATCAGCTTCATCGAGGCCAACAAGGCCCGCTCGCACGGCGCCCACCTGCACTCGGCCCACGGCGTGCTCGGCCTCATCACCGCCGTCGTCCTGCTGTGCCAGTACGCCTTTGGCCTCCTGATGTGGGCGGCGCCCGCGCGCCTCTTTGGCAGCGCCGACCGCGCCAAGACGCTGTGGAAGCACCACCGCTGGTCCGGCTACGCCGTGCTGCTGCCGCTGCTGCTGGCCACCGTGGTCACGGCCACGGCCACGGACTACAACGTCGACGTGCTGGACGTGCGCCCGTGGGCCGTGCTGGTGGCGGCCGTGCTGGTCGTCGTCGGCGTCTATCCGCGCATCCACGGCCGCAAGCTGGGCCTCCGAGAATACGAGTGACGGGAAGGCGGGCGCGGGAAGGCGGACGCGGGAAGGCGAACGCGGGAAGGTGAATGCGGGAAGGCGGACGGCGAGAGACAGGTCCGGACACGCGACGGACGGTAACGGAGACGAGAGGACGCGAACACGGGCATACTAATTTGGCCTCACATGCCGTGGATAGAGAGAAGGGGTTGGAACGATGGGGCACGAGCGGCCCATGATGGTCCATAGATTGTTGACGGCACTTGCGGAGAATAGCTCTGGGATTTTGATATACCACTACATAAGACTGTATTTCACGCAATCCATCCTTGCAAACAGCTCTTGACCGGTCGGCCTGTGTCAAACTTGGAAACGTACGATAAGACAGCATTGTCCCAAAACGACCAAAGGCTCGGGAGCTCTGGGAATGGCGGTAATACCACTCGTTCAGCGTGGCCTGACCCCCCCCAGCGACGCCCTGGCCTTTCCAGAAATGTGAACAAGCCTGACCGAGAAAGCTGAAGCTAAAGCCAGAACAGATAACCGCACGCCAGAATGCGACCAAGCCTTCCTTCAAACAGGGCCATCGTAAGATTGAGCAACTTTGCCAGACGCGTGACCGAGCTCGCGCTTGTAGTCCGACTTGCCACCTCGATCGCACCTACCCCAACACGGTCCGGCCACAGCACAGGTATCGTGGTCGTAGCGGTCGCTTGCGGAAACAGCTGACGGGCACAAATGGCTGGTGGTGGCAGAAGGCGCAAGGCACAGAATGCACCTTCATGCCCGTACCGTGTTCCGGACCCACATTGCGCTGAAGCTGCTGTGTGCCGAGCGGCCACCCCAGTCCCAATTACGTCATGGGGCGCAGATCGCCAGTGTCTTGCTCTCCCTGCCAAAACCTTGTTCGCTTTAGTCGGAATTTTTCCTCTCCTGCAAGTATCGGACTGGATTCCTTCCCCTTTCCCCACCATCCTGGGGCCCTGCTGCCGACCGTTTACGCTCGTCATTTCCTTGCCAGAGCCCTCGCGGTGAGACGTTTCTGCACTGCAAGCACTATCCGTCCAGCGTTTTGAGTGGATAACCCCTGTATCCGAGTCCCCTCCCCCAAAAATAAAAAAAAATAACACGACTTTACCGCCTGGCTCCAGATTGCTCTGGGCCAATCTCTTTTGGCATTGGCGTCCCCCACTGGCGAGAGAGTTGTGCTGCCTTGTTTCCGGGACGGGCTCTCGATCGTGCGTCCTGAGCAGCCCATCTCTTGCCCAGCTCTCATCCTCCTGCCTCTTTGACCTCGTTGTCTGGCCTTGCGTCCAGTCCAGTTCTGACTGACTGGCTTCCGCTGCACGCCCACAGCTCCTCGGGCTAGCTGTCCTTCACTCGCGTTGCTGATTGAGCACAGCGCTTTTAGAGGGGCCTCAGAGACAAGAGAACAAAGACTCTTATCGAAATACGCCGCGCCTCTAGTCTGAGAAAAAAAGCAACTCGCTGCTGCAGAAATCAACCGGCTCCCAACCCATGCCACCGAAACGAGCGGCGTCTCACGAGAACACGCCCCAGCCGCGACCGTCGAACGCCTCCAAACGCGGCCGATGCCTTGATCTTCACGACGCGCAATGGCCAGCTGGGCTCAGGATGAGGCAGCCCGTCCCCAGAGCTCGCCGTCGTGGTCTCCGCCACCCGAGGCAGAGGGAAGCAGAGGGTCGACATCTGCAGATCGGGAGTGGCTGGCAAGTGATGCCGTCACCGAGATCGCGAGCTGTCCGGCACGATTAGAGGCGGTAGAGGCGGCCGCCAGAAGCAGCGACGGCGAGCCGAAGATAGCTGACGGTCGTTGCCGGCAGCAGCAGCAGCAGCAGCAGCAGCAGCAACAGCAGCAAGCCCAGGCCGACGTGCCGAGCTCCAAACGGCAACTCAGCGACTACCGGCTGAAGCTCACACGCGACATGTTTGCCCGGGTCGGTCAGGCACCGCCGCTCTCCACGGCCTCGACGCCCACCAAGCGCTCGTCGTCCGTCGACGCGGCCCTGACGCAGTCTCCGGGCCGCCCGTCGTCTGGACCTGGATCCGGCTCGGGCAACACCTCGGCCTCGACCGGTTCTGGCCAGACCATGCGTGCTGCCACCGCCTCGGCCAAAGACCTCTCCGCCCGAACGCCTTCGTACCCTTTTCCTCGCGTCCCGTCTGGCGCCCTCAAGGCCCCGCCGAAATCGGTTGCCAGCGCCGATCCCGGCAAAGACGCGAGGCGGTCGAGGTCGCCCGCAAAGTGCAAAGAGCCGTCCGTCAGCCTGCTCTCGGAAAAGCTGCTGCCCACTCCGCCCACGCCGGCATCGACGGCCGACTTTGTTCCGAGAGGCGCTGCTGCATCGGGCAGCCACGGCCGCAACCGCCAGCTGGACGGTCTCGAGGACCCCAGCCTCCCCAGCCCGAATCTGTACGAGCTCGCCCTCGCCCTGTCCTCCGAGCCGGGCCTCGATGCCTGGTGGAACAACGTGATCCAGGTGGCGACGGAGTGGTACAAGGCGGAGCGGGTGGCACTCGTCGTCCCGGCAGATGCAACCGACGTCGAGAACATGCCTTGGGGCCTGCGCGCCACGTTCAACGCACACGAGGGGGACGACGAGCTGAGCCTGGGCTACATCGGCAGGGACAGCAACGCGGTTCTGAGCACGGCGGATGCTGCACCGCTCGACACCGCGTCCATGCCGCCGGCATCCTGTACTGCCTCTCCGCCCTCGGCAGTCCCCTTGCGGCGACCTGGGCTGGCGAGTCGGTATTCGGACACCGCATACGAACATCGCCGAAGCAACAGGCCGGAAGGGCTGGCCGGCCCAGGCCAGCCACCACAATCGCCTCTACGTCCCACCCTCCCGAGATGGCAAACGTCGCAACCGGTGCCGACACAGCGCTCCGACATACCCAAGGCAGACTCCTCGTTGGGAATGCTGTCGCCCAGGCCGTACGTCGGACTCAACCACGCAGCTCTGGAACAGCACGATGCTGCAGAAGGTGCACACTACTCCAACTTCAATCCCCTGCTGGATGTCCCCAATTTCCAGCCGAACGAGACCCAAGGAAGAATGCTGCATGTGCTGCAGTCCCTTGACTACGAGGCCGATTCCCTCATAGACCACAACGGTGTCCAGCGGGTGTTGGACCGGGGCCACGTCGTGGCTCTGACGCGATCATACCCGTACCTGAGCCCAGCCCGCTACGAGGCGGATAGGCAGCAGCTTCGGCCTGATCAGGCGAGCAAACCTCTCGGGCTAGCTCGCAGCTCGGGCTCGGCGACGGCAACAAAGACAGCCCGGCCGTCCGGGATCTACATGAAGAGGCTCAACGGAGCGACGGGCATCGCTGCGCCGAAGCCGGAAGCGGCCGAAGTGCCGCGGCCGAGGACGCCCATATACGAAGAATGCGAGCAGCTGCCCCCCTCTCCATGGGCACAGTCGCCTGCGCCGTCACCTGCGATGCGGCCGGATCCCGAGGACAATCCGTTTTTCAAGAGCTCCACGGTGGACGAGGACTCGTTCAACCCTGCCCTGGCACCCGAGGACTACAAGGACATGCAGCCTCCGCCCACGATCGGCGTAGAGAACGCGTGGACGGTTCTCCACGTGCCGTTGTTCCATCCGCAGCTGTCCAAGCCGAGCTCGACGTTCAGGCTCGACAGGACCAAGATGGAGCGAAGATCCTCTCCGCGCCGCAAGCCGAACGGCTCGGAGGACGAGTGCAGCTCGACCACAGAAGCGTCGACCGAGGCGTCTCCCGAGCGGCCGCCCAGCCGGGCTGCAAAGCAGGTCCCGATCGCGATCCTGTCGATCCTGAGCCCAATCATCCCGTACCCGTCGAACCTGCGCAACTCGCTCGAGTTTCTGGCCCCCCACCTGGCGACGTCGTTTTCTCTCTGCCTCCACCACTCCAAGCTGGAGGCCGAAGTTTCGGGCCTCCACCGCCGACGGCACGAGCTGGGCGGGTTCGGCGGCATCGACGCGAACGGACATGCTCTCCCCGCGTCCTCGGCCATGGCGAACACGTCCTACCTGGCGTCGTACGATGCTCTCGCACAGAGGTCGATGGCCGGGAGCACGACCAGCTACAGCGACAACTCGGTTCCGTCCCGCAGCGCGTTTGGGTCTCCGGGCGGCACGCCGGGCTGGGACTCGGCCGGCCTGAACATGTTCCTGGACAGACGCACCAACGTGGGAAGCGGCACGAGTCCCAGCCTGGCGTCCCTGGCCGGCGACGGCTACTTTGGCGTGCGGCCCACGGCTCTGGGGCATCTCGGACGGCCGGCTACCACGCCAGGCGGAAGCAGCAACAGCAGCGTGCCGAGAGTCGCAAAGCTCTCGGCTGTTCCGGGCGACAAGCGCGTTCCGGCCGTGCATGCGCTGGAGGCGTCGTCCGTGGCAGAGCAGCCAGCAGCGGCCACGACAGCCGACGTGCCGTCCGCTCTGGGCTCGCGGGCACAGAAGCGGCTCTCCACCATCGTCTACGATCTGGGCCCAGACGGCCCGACGATCCTTCCTCTGGACGGGGACGGGCCTGGCAGCGAGATCGAAGGCGGCCGGCAGCCGACAGGTCCCGGGCCCGGCTGCCCCTCCGGCAGAGAAGCGGGCGTGGACGAGCTGGCCCGATCTGCACCCGCCAGCAAGATGCCGCTTCTCAGCCCCCTCGCGCCCGGGAGCGGCAGCGCGCCGAAACACCACCATGGCATCCGAGGAACGCACCGCTACAGCTACAGCCACAGCCACAGCCACAGCTACAGCCACAGCCAGCTGCACTCGCACGGGGCCGACTTTGCGGCAACGTTCCCGTCGCTGCCGCCCAGCTCCAGCATCTCGGTCAGGGGGGTCGGCGGCGTGGGCACGGCATCGGCGGCCACGACGCCGGCGTTGGCCGGGCCGGGCGCGGCGCCGACGAGCGCGGTGGACATGCCGCCGCCGTCGGACCGGCTGAAGGGGCTCATCCTGGACTCGCTGCCGGCCCACGTGTTTGTGGCGATGCCGCAGACGGGGGCGGTGGTCTGGGTCAACAGCCGCTACCTGGCGTACCGCGGGCAGACGGTGGAGAGCCTGGCGCAGGACCCGTGGGCGAGCATCCACGCGGACGACCGCGAGGAGTACCTCAAGGCGTGGAGCCACTCGGTGCGGACGGGCGATCAGTTCTCGCGGACGGTGCGGATCCGGCGGTTCGACGGGTCGTACCGCTGGTTCCACGCGCGGGCGGTGGCGTCGCGCGACCGGCGCAACACGATTGTGCAGTTCCTGGGATCGTTCATGGACATCCACGACCAGCACATTGCGGAGCTCAAGGCGGCGCGGCAGGAGGAGATCGCGGCGTCGGAGGTGAAGCACCGCATCCTGGCCAACCTGATCCCGCAGATCATCTTCACGGCCAACGAGGAGGAGGGCGTGACGTTTGCCAACGAGCAGTGGCTGTCGTACACGGGGCAGAGCGGGCGGGACGCGCTGGGGCTGGGGTTCATCAACTTCATCCACCCCGACGACCTGGCCAAGTGCCAGTTCGTCCCGGTGCCGGCGCACCTGCAGAGGCGGCGGCAGCAGCTGCGGCAGGCCATCGCGTCGGGGGGCCCGTCGGGGGGCCCGTCGGGGGGCCCGTCGGGGGGCCTGTCGGGGGGCGCGGGCGAGCGCGAGCGCACGCCCGGGGGGGCCGGGGCCGGCGACGGGGGCCTGAGCGAGCTGGCGGAGATGGCGCGGCGCGGCATCATCCTCGTGACGGCGGACGACGCCGGGCGGCCGTCGTACACGACGGAGGTGCGGGTGCGGTCGAAGACGGGCGACTACCGGTGGCACCTGGTGCGCTGCGTGGAGACGGGCACGGAGGACTTTGGCAAGGGGCGCAACGCGTACTTCGGGTCGGCCACGGACATCAACGACCACAAGCTGCTGGAGACGAAGCTGAAGGAGGCGATGGACTCCAAGACGCGCTTCCTCAGCAACATGTCGCACGAGATCCGCACGCCGCTGATCGGCATCTCGGGCATGGTCAGCTTCCTGCAGGACACGACGCTCGACGAGGAGCAGCGCGACTACACGAACACGATCCAGAACAGCGCCAGCAGCCTGCTGATGATCATCAACGACATCCTCGACCTGTCCAAGGTGGACGCGGGCATGATGAAGCTGAGCTTCGAGTGGTTCCACACGCGGTCGCTGATCGAGGACGTCAACGAGCTGGTGTCGACCATGGCCATCGGCAAGGGGCTGGAGCTCAACTACGTGGTGGAGGCCGACGTGCCGGGCTGGGTCAAGGGCGACCGCGTGCGCATCCGGCAGGTGCTGCTCAACGTGATCGGCAACGCCATCAAGTTCACCGCGCGCGGCGAGGTGTTCAGCCGCTGCCGCGTGGTGCGGCCGTCTGCGGCCTCGGCCGAGGACGAGGACGGGGCCGAGGACGGGGCCGCGGACCGGATCGTGCTCGAGTTCTCGGTGACGGACACGGGCCAGGGCTTCACCAAGGCGGAGGCGGACCTGATCTTCAAGCCGTTCAGCCAGATCGACGGGAGCAGCACGCGGCAGCACGGCGGCAGCGGCCTGGGGCTGGTCATCTCGCGGCAGCTGGTGGAGCTGCACGGCGGCACGATGGAGGGCACGGCCGAGCCGGGCAGGGGCTCGACCTTTACCTTTACGGCGCGGTTCGGGCTGCCCACGGACGCGGACCACCCGGGCGGCGGCGGCCGCGGCGGCCGCGGCGGCGGTGGAGGCCTGGCGGCGGGGACGGTGTCCACGTCCGTCGTCGTTGCGGCGGCGGCGGCGACGAGCACGAGCGACGGGGGCTCGGCGACGTCGGCCGCGTCGCCGACGACGACGTTCCGCAGCGACCCGACATCGTCGCCGCAGTCGACCTCGCGCACGGCCAGCCTGGCGCGGTTCAGCGAGGCGGCACGTGCCAGCGGACAGGACCTCTCGCAGATCAAGATGGGCACGGCGTCGAGCAGGAGCAGCAGCAGCAGCAGCGGCAGCAGCAGCGGCCACTCGGCGGTCGAGACGACGGCCGAGCTGACAGGACCGACAGGACCGACAGGGCCTACAGGGCCTACAGGGCCAACACGACCGACAAGGCCTACAGGGCTTACAGGGCCAACACGACCGACAGGACCTACTGGTCCAACAGAACCGACAGGGCCGACTGAGACGGCCACCAGCAGGCAACCCCCCCCCACCCTCTCGATCCTCATCATCTGCCCGCAGATGCACAGCCGCGAGGCCACCACGCAGCACATCGAGATGACGCTGCCCAAGGGCCCGCCACACCGCATCACGTCGCTGGCCACGGTGGACGAGGCGCAGCTGCTGATCCAGGGCGGCCACCCCGAGATGTTCACGCACGTGGTGATCAACCTGCCGTCGCCGCAGGAGATCCTCGACGTGGTCCACCAGCTGCACCGGTCGACGATGCTGCCGCACGCCAGCCTGCTGGTGCTGTCGGACTCGGTGCAGCGCCAGGCCGTCAACCGGCTGGCGGCCGGCACGCGCTACAACGAGCTGCTGTCGACGGCGCGCGTGACGTACATCTACAAGCCGGTGAAGCCGTCGCGCTTTGCCGTCATCTTCGACCCGGCCCAGGAGCGCGACCTGAGCATCGACCACAACCGGTCGAGCGCGCAGCGCCTGGTCGAGACGCAGAAGCAGAGCTACGTGGACCTGGAGCAGCGCATGGGCAACCGCGGCTACAAGGTGCTGCTGGTGGAGGACAACCCGGTCAACCAGAAGGTGCTCAAGAAGTACCTGCACAAGGTGGGCGTGGACGTGGACGTGGCCGCCGACGGCGTCGAGTGTGTCGAGGCCGTGCTCTCGCAGCCGCACGAGCACTATTCGTTTATACTGGTGAGTGAGAGGTGGGGGGGGGGGGGGGGGGGGGAAGGGAAGGGGGGGGGGGGGAGGGGGAAAAAAAGGGGGGGGGGGGAAAAAAAAGGGGGACACCCGCGGAAAAATAGGTGGTATTTGCACACGCCCGCCAGAGAGGGCACCCAGC
>JANSMH010000297.1:0-30250 GCA_029299595.1 Grosmannia serpens
AGGAGGGGGGGGAGAGGGGGGAAAAAAAGGGGAGAGGGGGAGAGGGAAGAGAGAGAGGGGGAAAAAAAAAAGAAAGGGGGGGGGGGGGGGGGGGGGGGGGGGGGGGGGGGGGGGGGGGGGAAGGGGGACTCGCTCGGCCCAAGGACAGCAGACTCGTCTGGCCGGGGGACTCGGCGGCAAGGAGGAAGTGCAAAATGGTTTTGTAGACGGCTAAAACTGGATGGCCTGTTCGTGCCGACCCTCTTTGCCTGAGGCACTAATCGTATCGTACTGGACTTCTCAACTTGTGTTTGCACCGGTTAATTGCATGTGTGCTATTCCGAGTTATTCACCGTTCTGCCGCGGACAACGTCTATTAGTGTATCTTATTCTTACAGGATACAGCAGCCACCTCCCCCTACGAAAACACAAAGATCGTCCCCCCTCCCCCCCTCCCCGGCCCCCTACAAAAACACAAAGATCGCCCCCCCCCCCGGCCCCCCCTACGAAAACACAAAGATCACTCCCATGCGGTCCACCGACACCGTCGCCGTGTACGGGCTCTCCAGCAGGGCCGCGTCCAGGATGGCGTCCAGATGGCTGCGCAACAGCTGTTGCTGCTGCATGGCAATGACGGTCGAGCGCGACGGCCGGGCGCCGCTGCCGTTTGCGCCGTTGCCGTTGCTGAGATTGCTGTTGGAGCGTCCCTTGGAGCCCCTTTTCGCCGACGTGATCCCGGCGGTCCCGCCATCTCCGTTTCCGTTTCCGTTTCCGTTTCCGTTTCCGTTTCCATTTCCATTTCCATTTCCATTCCCATTCCCATTCCCCCGAGGCAGCCGCTCCGTGTTGACCGTCATGGCCGTCGTGACCTGGAGGGAGGAAAAGGCCGGCCGCGGCTCGTCGGCCATCAGGCCGCTGTACACGAGGCTGTACTCGACGCGGTACAGGTCCCAGAACCGCAGCTTCTTGTCGCTGCCGCCCGTGACGATAAAGGCGTGCCGCACGTCGCGCTGGTCGTCCACGGCCGCCGAGCCCACCACCATGGCGCGCACGCCCTTGTCGCCGCTGCTGCTGCTGCTGCTGCTGCTGGTGTTGCCGCCGTTGCCGCCGTTGCCCACCGCCGCCGGGTCGAGGCTCGTCGCAAAGCGGCCCAGCATGCTCTCGGGCCGGTCCTCGTCCACGTCCCACGGCTCGTAGCCCTTGATCAGGTTCTCCCTGTTGGCGGCCGACGTGCCGTTCCCGTTGGTGGTGCCATTGGTGGTGCCGTTGCCGTTGGTGGTGCCGTTCCCGTTGGTGGTGCCGCCGCCCCCCCCTCCCACGCGGTACACCTCCCGACACAGCGTCTTCTCCAGGTCCCACACGGTGACCTCGCCGTGCCCCGTGCCGCCGGCCACGCACAGCCACTTGCCCCGGCCCTTGGACGGGTGGATGGCCAGGCGGTAGATGGGGGCGCCGCCCGGCACGCCCCAGCCCTTGAGGCGCATCTTGAAGCGCAGGTCCCACAGGTCCAGCACGCCGTGCGACGTGGCCACGACCAGCCAGTTGCGGCGGCGGTCGACGGCAAAGCACGTCGGCGTGCCGTGGTGCGCCGGGTTGGCCAGCGCAAACAGCAGCGTCATGGTGCGCAGGTCGATGCCCAGCACGCGCGAGCGGTTCGTCGCCAGCACCAGCACCGAGTTCGCCTCGTGCTTGAAGTGCTCGCACCACACGGCCCACTCGCCGCGCGGCAGCTGGTACTCGCGCAGCGGCCGCAGGCGGTTGTAGCGCGGCATGGCCGTGCCCATGGTCACGTGCTCCACCTTGATCACGTGCACGCTGCCGTCGCTCGCACAGCTGACAAAGCAGTGTGTGTTCTCGATGAAGCAGAGGGCGAGCACCCGGCCGCCGTTGGCATGGCGGTAGACCTGCCGCGAGCGGTGCGAGATGTTGCGCTCCAGCCGCTGCGTGTCCCACACCCGCACCGTGCCGTCGTCGCCGCCCGTGAGGAAGAAGGCGTGGTCCGGCGCCACCACGACGCGGTTGATGGCCCCGGTGTGTTCCGAGAACGTGGCCACCATCTGTCCGGCCGGCCGCCAGATGTCCTGGGCCGTTTGGCTGTGGCTGTGGCTGTGGCTATGGTTGCTGCCGCCGCCGCCGCCGCTGCCGCCGCCACCACCACGGCCGCCCGACGCGGCGGCCGCCGTCGCTGCTGCGGCTGCGGCCATCTTCCGCCGCGAGACCGGCGCCACCATCGGGCTGAACTCGGCCACGTCGTGCGGGTAGTTTTCGTGGTACATGGCGTCCAACATCTTGAGCACGTTGGGGTCGCTGCCGGTGTATGTGTGGTGGGCGCGGTACCGCGCGTCGGCGTCGGCGTCGGCGTCGGCCATGCCGGCGCCCGTGCCGCTGGTCGTGCTGTAGAGGTCGTCGGACGGCGCGGGCGAGCGCGTGGGGATGTCGCTGATCAGGGCCGACCGGCCCTCGACCTGGCCAAAGGCGTTTGTCTCCGTCGTCGCCGTTTCCGCCCCGGACTTGACGCTCTCCCGCCGGTTGAGCAGGCTCATCGCGCTCGGCCGGTGGTGCAGAGACGTCCTGCTGCGTCTGCTGGACAGCGAGGCCACCTCGTCGGCTATGGATGATGGCGACGGTGGCGACGGTGGCGACGGCGAGGCTTCTCGAGCTGTCTCTGTCCCCGTCGTCCCCGTCGTCCCCGTCGTCCCCGTCGTCCCCGCGAGATAGCCGTCTCGCAGCGCCGGCGACGGCGAGCTGCTGGCGCCGCGCTGGCCCAGCCGCGACCGGTGCACGTTGAGGGCTGCCCGCCGGCGCCGCGCGATGGGGTCGTCGATCGTCATCGACGCGTCCTGCAGGGCATCCTCGATCGACCGCGGCGCCGCGCCGTCGAGGCCCATCGCCGTCGCCGTCGCCGCTGCCAGGCCGCCCGCCAGGCCCGCCGCCCTCGTCTGCTTCTGCGGCTCGTCGTCAAAGATCACCGTCTGCACCACAATGCCCAGGCTGCGCAGCGGCACAATGTTGTTGAAGTTGGGAGACGTCAATCCGCCACCACCGCCACCACTGCCACCACCACTTCCACCACCACCACCACCACCACTGCCACCACTTCCACTACCACCACTACCACCACCACCACTACCACCACTACCACCACTACCACCACCACCACCACCGCCACCACCACCACCCGCCGGGTCGTGCATCTTGGCCCGGCCCAGCCGCCACACAAACTCCCGCAGCGCCATCAGCTTGAACTCGTCCTCGGCCGTCAGCCCCAGGTTGCGCAGCCGGCCGATCCACTGCTCGTCCTCGTCGTTGCGCGCGGTCCGCCCCAGCGTCCGCGGGATCGCGTCGTGCGCCGCCCGCAGCGACGGCCCCGACGACAGGCCGAACGGAAAGCCGCGCAGGTTCTGCAGCGGCCGCCAGAAGAGCCCGCGGTCCGTCTTCATCGCCCAGTTCACCGCCTGCTCAAACACCGTCCGCGACAGCGCCCGCTGCAGGTGGTCGAGGAGGTCCAGCTCCGAGCAGCCCAGCCCCGACAGCCCCGGCCGCAGGTACGGCGCCACCAGCGGCAGGAACATGCACCGCACCTGTGCCGCCGACAGGTACCGCGTGGCCGCCGACAGGAACCGCGCCGCCGCCTCCCGGATCCAGATGTTGGGGTGCATCGTGAAGCGCGCCACCACCTCGGCCAGCTCCCACAGCATCGGCTTCGAGAACAGCCCGACCTCGGCCAGCTCGCCCAGCGCCTGCAGCACCGCCTGCACCACGTGCTCTTCCGGGTCCGTCAGGCTCTGGATCATCAGCGGCAGCATCAGCTCCTCCAGGCTGACGCTGCCCAGGAACGTCGCCACCCCCACGATCGTCTCGAAGAAGGCGCACCGCAGCATCCAGTCCCGGTCGTTGAGGTACGTGTTGAGGTGCGTCACGATGATGTCGTTCGCGTCCGCCGCCCCGAAGAACAGACACAGCTCCGGCACCGACGTCAGGAACGCCCGCCGCACGTACGGGTCCGCGTCCTCGATCAGCGCCTTGGTGTGCTGCTCAAACATGTCGAACAGGTCCCGCTGCGCCGCGTCAAACAGCCCGTCGAGCGTCACGCCCGCCACGTCGCCGCCACCGTCGCCGCCGTCCGCGCCCGCGCCCGCGCCCGTGCCCGTGCCCGCCTTGCCGTCCCCGTCCGCGTCCTCGCCCGCGCCCGTCATGCGGTCCGCCCGCGCCGCCATCTCCAGGAAGTGGCTCGCGATCGTCGCCAGGGACCCCAGACACGCCGCGTACGTCGCCCGCACCACCGCGCTCGCCTCCCGCCCCCCGCCGCCCGTGCTGCCCGTGTTGCCCGTGCTGCCCGTGCTGCCCATGCTGCCCATGCTGCCCCGCAGGATCGTCGCCTGCATCCGCGGCATGATGTACTCCAGAAACACGTGCGCGTTGACCGGGCTGACCGTCCGCACCAGCGCCAGCAGCTGCGTGATCGACCGCACCGCCGCCACCACCACCATGTCCGACCGGTCGTTCAGCAGCGCCACCAGGTACGGCAGCACGCGGTCCAGCCGAGCCTCGTCCGTCAGCCGCTCCGCAAACGCGAGGAGCACGTCGCACGCCCGGATCCGAGACGCCGACCGCGCCGTGTTCCGGATCGACGCCACGATCAGCGTCAGGAAGATCAGCGCCCCGTTGTCCGCCGTCGGCTGCGCCCCCGCACACACGTCGTGCTCCCTGGTCGGTATGCTGAGCCGCACCGGCAGGAGGCCCAGACCCAGCCGTGGCGGCCGTGGCGCCTGGGCCGACGCCCTCTCCACCAGCCTCTGCTGCTTGCCGCCGTGGTGGCTGCCGCCGCCGCCGCCCGCGTCCACGCGGTCCTGGAACCCGAGAAAATACGAGATCTTGTCAAAGTCGTAGAACACCCGGTCGATCCGCTCGTCCGCCTCGCCCAGGTTGCGCGTCGCCCCCGACGCCTGGTACTGGCCCGATGCCGGGTCCGTAATCACCTCCATGTACTGGTGCAGGAAGCTGTAGAAGTAGTCCGGAAACACCCTGCCGCGGTACCGCTCCAGGTATTCCTCCGCCGACAGCCGCGCCTCCGGGTCCAGCTGGATCATGTGTCCGATCATCTCGGCAAAGTCCCGGTCGGGAATCCGGCTGAGGTGCGATATCGCCGGGTCGTACTCGCCGCGCCGGTAGCGGAACAGCTGGCTGAGGCTGAAGATCGGCGCCTCCAGGACGAGCTCGGCAATCACGCAGCCCGCCCCAAACACGTCCATCGCCCCGGTGATGTGGCTCGGCCGTGCCGAGGAGCCCGTGTTGCGGCTGTTGCGGCTGTTGCGGCGCTGTCTGGCCGCGCTCTGCGGCGTGCGGCTGCCTTCGCTCTCGTCGTCCTCGTACTCGCCGTCGTCCTCGTCCCCTCCCAGCGCTGCTTCTGCCGCCACGGCCGCCGGCACAAACCGCTCGGGCGCCAGGTAGCACGTGCGGCGGCCGGACGTGTCGAAAAAATAGGAAAAGTCCGCCGGGTTGTCGTCCGGCAGCAGCACCGGCTTGAACGACGCCGAAAAGTCGGACAGGTACAGCCAGTTCCACGACGTCACCAGCACGTTCTCCGTCTTGATGTCTCCGTGGTACACGTTGCGCGCGTGGCAGTCGCGCAGCGCACAGAGGAGCTGAAACGCCAGCCACTTCTTCTCAATGTCCTCGAGAAACGGCCGCGTGCTCAGCCGGTCGTAGAGCGAGTTGTACAGGAACTGCCGCACGAGATACCCGTTGGTCTCCGTCTCGACGATACGCTGGTATCCCATGGCGTTTGGCACGTTTGCCAGGATGCGTCGCTCGCCTTGTCTGCCGTGTCAGCAGAGTTCCGGAACGCGGAGAAGGGGGCCAGGCTACATACGTATGAGCTTTTCGCGGTACCGGCCCAGCGTCATGGGCGTGTAAGGCTTGACCAGAACCTTGACCAGAGCTATGCCGTCGTGATGTCGCGCCCGGATCGTCTTCATGAACCGGGCGCTGCCCAGCGACTTCTCGTAGACCAAGTCCCCCAGCTCCGGCACGTCGATGCCGGCCGAGCCGGCAGACGGCGTCGTCACCGAGTATCCCTGGCCCATGGTGTCGCCGCCGATATGGCTGGATCAGACCGGCCGCTCTCCTCTTAACGCGCAGTCGCCAGAGATCCGTCGCGACGGACGATAGGCAGAAGGAGGAGGGAGCTCGTTGCTGACGGAGCTGTCGCAGAGCCGGGGAGCGAAGGGCATGTCGTGGAGGATGGGCCGTCAGGATAAGAGCCTTTCAGAGCGTTGCATGTCGATGCTGCGTCGTCCTGGTTGCTCGGTGTAGAGATGGCCTATTATTCTTTAGTCTACGCGGTGTGGCAGGTCATCGCCACAGAGGTCCAGATAAGATAATCAGCACCGATCACGTGATATGGTATCTTGAGGGTGTACGGAGTACGTAGGGGCGGATGCCGCGAACCGTATGTACTCGTAGAATGCATTTCCAGCACTGTGTTGAGCATTCGCGAACAAAGTATGAGATAGCTAGCGGATGAGCAAACTATAACTACGTGGCTCACCAAAGCCTATAGGCACTCTCACCCAACAGTCTACTGCCTGTAGGCTACGGGATACGTTCCGCTCAACATGCTGCACTGCCAAAAGAGCCGCTTCTCGGGGTCGTTGTCGGTCGACGCCTTGGTCAGCTCGCCGGTGATGGAGTGCACCACGCCTCGGTTGTGGAAGATGACCAGATCGCCCTCCTGCCAGCGGTGAAAGTAGAGCGTCGCCGGCTGGTATATCTTGCCCGTCAGCCTGTGGCACGTCTTGCGCACCTCGTCGAGGTCGCTCATCACCGTGACCTCGCCCGTGACCGGGTTCCTGGTATGGAGCGCATAGACGCAGCAGCCGAGCACCTGCAGGTGAGGCTCTCCGTTGCCGTGATTCCGCCAGACCATCTGGGACCCGTGTTAGCCGGACGAGCCGACGCCCGGCTGGAGACAGACGTCCTGTCGGGGGACGTGCCCGACGTAAACGTACCGGGAACGCATGCACCTTGTCCCAGCTCCACTCCGGCAGCTCCTCGAGGCTCTTCTCGTGGCCCTTGTCGGCAATCGTGAGGCCGTCGTCGGTCGCCTTGCAGTGCAGCATCCATTCGTACGCCCGGGGCGCATACTGGACGGTGGTGTTGAGGGCAAACTCCTTCTCCTCGTCAGACAGGAGCTGGAACGCGCGGGCGCCCGAGTAGACTAGAATGGCCGGGTCAAGACTGTCCAATCGCGCATGGGGCCGGGCCATCTCCATCGCTGCTTACAGGCCGTGGCTCCAGCCGGAATCTCCAGCACCTCCCCGCTGGGAAAGCGAATCTTCTGGTCCGGCAGCTCCGGGTTTTTCAGCGAGATCAGCGAGGTCACGTAGCCGGGAAGCCGCTCGTAGAGGGGCGCGTCCATGTGCCATCTGTACGGCCGCGTGAAGCCATCCCGGAGGTCTTCGTCCGGGAGGGGCGTTGCGTGGAACTCGGTATGGCTCTGGAAAGACGGTCAGACCCCGGGTACGACAGCGCAGCATCGCACGGCAGAACACCAGTCGTGGCCCCTACCACGTGCTTGAGGTCGAGCTCTGGGAGACCCTCGTGTCCCGTCCACTTTCCCTTTCCGATAACCGTCACCTGCGGCGCTCTGGGCACGCGTGATCCTCTGTTCTGGGCCAGGATGTTTTTCTTATCTGTCACCACCTTGTCGCCACCCGAGTGGATTTCCCCGGCCGTCAGATCGAAAAAGTGCCCGATCTTGGGCATGACTTCCGGGTCGAGGCCCTGCTGGTTGTGAATCACCACCACGCCGTGGTCGAAGAGCCCATCTCGCAGCGTCTTCTTGTCCTGGTCGGACAGCGCATCGAGGTCCAGCAGCCGCATGCCCGTCGGCAGCGTGACCTCGGCTCCAATGAGGGAGCTCTTCCGTAGCTCCTCTGGCAGGGGATCGACCCGGAGCGGTTCTTCGCAGTGAGGCATATTTCCAAGAGTCTTTGTCTGTCGGCTTGGGGAAGCGGTGGTCTGCACGAGAGAGGGGATGTCTGTCTACGGGACGGGCGTGGGATATGTGGGATAATGAGCAAAGAGGCAGGGAGCAGTAGACTGCAATTATCCGGACACGACGGCCAGCACCCGTCTTGTGCAGCAGAAAACGATGCTGCGGAAAGCGGCGTGCTCCCATATTGAAAAGTCGGCTGAACTCCGCCAGATAAGATATGCGGAGCTAGGAAAGACGTCGCATCTCCACCGAACAGTTAACCTATCTAGGAGAAAATCTGCACGGAATAAGGCCTGGCCTAGCATGGACTGTGGTAATGGAGCAGTGCCGGCTGCTCGGATGGCTATAAATATGTGACAGATAGGATTTGATGTCGTTCCCGTCTGGGATATGCAGGCTGCCACCCTCCATTGTCACGATACCCGTCGAGCACATCGCAGCCACCAAGAAATGGTATCCGACATGGACAAGTCCGGGGGTGTGCGCGTGGGAGAGGCGGTGGATGTCGCAGCGGGTGACTCCTCGGATGTGGCTGTCGGGTCGTCGTCCAGCAGCCTGCTCTCTCGCCTGAAGCGGTCGCTGCAGGTAGAACACCAGCCGGGCACGTTCGCCCCGGGACGATGGAGCAATGCAGGTACGTCGAGTGCTTTCGGCCCCGTCAGCTTCGCGCCGGAGACTGACCATCTTTGCCAGATCTGGATCCTACTCCACCAGAGCAGCAGACCTGGAACACGCTCAACTGTAAGTGACAGACAGAGACAGACCGAGACAGACCGAGACAGACTCCCCCCATCATCCAAGTCCAGATCTGACGGGCAAAAAAAAAGACACCTTCTACTGGCTCAACGATGCCATTGCTCCCGGCAACCTCCGGCTGGGCTCGTCGCTCTACTCCATGGGCCTCTCCTGGAAGCTGTGCCTGGTGATCATCGCCCTGGGCCACTTCCTGATGGCCATCGGGCTCACGCTCAACGGCGCCGTGGGATCGCGGTTCCACATCCCGTACACCATCCAGAGCCGGGCCTCGTTTGGCATCTTCTTCTCCTTTGTCGTCGTCGTCGTCCGCATGGTCGTCTCGGCCTTCTGGTACGGCATCAACACCTACACGGGCGCCCAGTGCGTCCACGTCATCCTGGTGGCCATCTGGCCGCAGTTTGCCAACCTGCACAACGCCCTGCCGTCGTCGTCCAACATCACGACGCAGATGATGGTCTCCTACATCCTCTACTTCCTCTTCGTCCTGCCCTTCCACTGGATCCACCCCCGGCGGCTGCGCTGGTTCTTCACCATCAAGTCGCTGCTCTGCGTGCCCGCCATCTTCGGCATGCTGATCTGGGCCTGCGTCACGGCCGGCAACGGCGTCGACAACCCCGTCTTCCACCGCGGGAACACGCTCCGCGGCAGCGAGCTCGGCTGGGCCTTTATGAGCGGGCTGAACGCCATGCTGGGCAACTACGGCACGCTGGCCGTCAACATCAACGACTTTACGCGCTATGCCCGCAAGGAGCGCCAGACGTGGGTGCAGCTGTTCATCATCCCCACCTCGTTCATGCTCATGGCCCTGATCGGCCTCGTCATTGTCGGCTCGGCCGAGAACATCTACGGAGAGCTCCAGTGGGACGTGCTCAGCATCATGAACTCGTGGTGCAACACCAGCAAGGGCCGCGCGGGCGCCGTCTTCGCCGCCGGAGCCATGGCGCTCGCGCAGATGGGCACAAACCTCGGCGCCAACTGCGTCTCGGCGGCCAACGACCTCAACGCCATGTTCCCGCGCTACCTCGACCTGCGCCGCGGCTCCATCCTCATCGCCTTCATCGGCGCCTGGGCCCTCACGCCCTGGAACATCCTGTCGTCGGCCGACTCGCTGCTGAGCTTCATGGACGGCTATGCCATCTGGCTGGCGCCCATCACCGGCATACTTCTGGCCGACTTTTATCTCGTGCATCGCCAGTTTTACAACACGCGCGAGCTCTATGATCCCAACGGCCGCTACCGCTACAACCGGATCGGAACAAACTGGCGCGCCGTCGTGGCCTGGTGCCTTGGCTGGATCCCGCTGCTGCCAGGACTGGCTAATTCGGTAGGTTGTTGTTCTGCGAGGAGACAAGGGCCCCGTGCTGACATCCTTTTCAGATCAACTCGGCAGACAAGATCAACACAGGGGCCACACATCTGTATTCGCTGGGCTACCTGTATGGAATATCCACGAGTTTTGTGGTGTACGCAGGCTTGAATTATGCTCTGCCTGCGAAATCAACCATGGCGTTCGAAGACGAAGAACGCTGATCGAGCTGCATAGATGAGCATAGCATAGTTGCGCGTAGTTAATGTCTAATGTATGCGGATCACTCGGACGAGATTGTATGGCAACGGCAAGTGTTTTAAGCCGGTTGATTTGTCACGAATCCAGACTGAAGTACTTGTGTTGTAGAGTTGCACTGTATTGATTACAAAACAAAATGAACAACGTAGTCAAGCTCTACATCTACTCACTCTTTGCTAGAATCCCGACTTCCTCACACCAGTATGTCCCCTACAGCTGGTTCGTCCCGAGCGGTTCGCCATCGACGGACTCGCACTGGTTGCATCACGTGCAGGTAGTTTAGTTTCTACGCTGTCTACGTGGACCTCTTCTTTCACCTGTGTGCTGATGCCACCTACAATTCGGCGGGTTAAATGTGACGAGGAGAAGCCGGCTTGCAAGCGCTGCTCCTCGACCGGCCGACGCTGTGACGGCCACCTTGATCTCGGACAGCCATCCCAATAGGGGCCTCGGCCATAGCTACTGAGCAAGCGCGGACCGACTGCGAACAGACGTCCAGGGCTGCATTCCAGTTCTATCGCGAGATGCTCGCCCCTGTTCTTTCGTGGCTTGGAACAGGCAGCTTCTGGAGCACAACAGTCCCACAGGGCTGTCACGAGCATGAATGCATCAAGCACCTGGCCATAGCAACCTCGAACCTACGACCGTCCCCTTTTTTGGATGCCGGCCGGAGAGAAGTCATGTTTCTCATCCACTACACAAAAGCACTTCGGCTACTTAGGGAGGCGCGAGAGTCTCATGTCATCGTTATTCTCATTGGATGCATTCTCTTGACGATATGTGAGGAGGTCCAACAGCAGACATCTGGAAGCTACCCGCATTTTTTGTATGGAAAAAAAAATACTTGCAGAGTATCTTGCAGAGACTTGCTTGCCACAACGGTATTCAGAAGTCAGTGAGATTGCTCATGTTTTCTCCCGCTTGAGCGCGCCACGTAATTGTGAGGATATCAAACACATGTTACCCTGGATGCCGTTGATTTTCCGTCAGCCTGGGGTAAATAGAACTGTATTGGATGAGACGTAAATAGATATGCACCGGCAGTAGGAGAAGAAAACTAGACGCAAGCCCCCAGTATTTGTCAAGCTGCCATCACCATGGAATCTGGCCCTCAACGGCCGTGAATGTTGCAGTAGGTGCATTCTTGCACGAGTCGGCAATGACACGGCAGGCCTCGAGAGCCCCTTCGGCTGCTACTCCTCCGCTGCTGTGAAAGCCGTTGAGGTTTGGTTGGCGGAAGCCGGGGTCGATGAGGTTGACCTTGAAGCCCGACTCTTTGAGCTGCTTGGCATACATGAGGCCGACCATGTTCTGGCCTGCCTTGGAGACCGAGTAGGCCTTGAAGTCAAAGGAGTAAAAGGGCGAGTACGCCAGCGTTGCCAGCGTCATGGAGCCCATGCCGGACGACATGGAGAGGATGCGCGGGGCGGCTGCCTTGCGCAGGAGGGGGAGGAAGGCCTCTGTGACGCACACGGGGCCAATCGTGTTCGTCTCCAGCACCTTGCGGAGCTCGGCGCGGGGGCTCGGCTCGTCTGACGCGACGTCCAGCTGGACTGCTTCCGCGGTCGTGCGGGCGGCCCGCTCGGCTACACCAGCCGCCGCGGCCACGCCCTTGGCTAGATCGCGAGAGCCGATCACGATCCGGTAGTCGGCCTGCTCGGCAGCGAGCTTCTTGACACATTCATATCCAAGTCCCTGGTTGCCGCCAGTGATGAGGACGACTGTCTCTGAGCTGGGTGTCGGCGACATTATGACGATGATTCAATAAGCAGAGCTTGTCTGAAGAAGAGTATGGAGAGATCTGAGAGTTGAGAGTGTGATATGTGGCTTCAAGCTTGTACAATATGCACTCTTCTTGATGGATCATCTACGGCTCCTCGCCGTCCTTATATAGTTATGGCAGGCCTCGGTTTTTATGCAAACAAGACCGATAAACTCCATGCTTGCGCATTTACGAGCAGAAAAAAACCAAAGCTGGACAAATTCAACAGTACGGACCGATCGCAGCTCTGGTGATCGAGCATCGTCGAGCGTCTGACGTCTTTGATTGGCCGGCTCGCTTATTAGCGTTAGTTCATCGGCCAAAGGCCGTCTACATCCCAGCTTACAACCCGGAGGAATGATTACATAATATTGACAATGCTCTTCGTACGTCTATTGGGGCCGATCTAGTCTATGGTTTGAAAAGAAAAAACACAAATGGCATGTGTCAGCTGCCTCGCATCACTGCATATCATCCCGGAAAACGCGGACTTGCGTCTGTCCGTTGTCGTCGACCCACGCCCGGAACATGCCGCCACAGTTGCAGTCCTGGACGATGGTGCTGCGCACCTCCTGAACGCTGCCGTCGCGGCTGTCGCGCACGACGACGCTCTCGATGCCGATCAGGCCGCCCTCGCCCTCGCCCGTGCGGCTCCAGCGCTCGCCCGCGCTCTCCTGCAGCAGGCCGCCGGGACCGGCCACGGCAGCAAGTGCCTCTGCCGACGAGATGGGCCGGAACCGGGCCATGGCTGCCACCGTGTGTGCGGCGCTCACACGCAGAAACGAGTCGCCGTTGCCGGTGCCCGAGAGAGCAAGAGACCGTGTTGTCGTAGTGGCTGCAGCTGCTGCTGAACGAAGCGCCAGCGGGCTGTACAGGAACGGGACGGACGAGGGAATCGGAAGGCAGTCGGCCAGCAGGCTGCGCAGAGCGCCAGACAGCTCTATCATGGGCCGTGCAGCAGCAGACACAGCCGCAGCCGCCGATGTCGGGTCGCCAGCCTCCGACCACGTCTCCGCCCAGGATCCGGCACCGACGACCGGTGTGTCGCCGACACGCCCCGTCAGCTTGTTGGTCAGGCCGCCCGTGGTTGTGGCGCAGCACACCACGCCGTCCTCGTCCAGGGCGACTGCGCCACACGTGCCCTGGGGCAGGTATTCATCGGCCGACCAGTGGGCGGTAGCAGCAGCAACAGCGCCGAATCCCCCGGCCTCCTTCGTGTGCCTCTGCTCCTTCTCTCGCTCCAGACCGCGCACATGCTCGTCCCAGCGCGTCTGCGTAAAGAAATAGGACGGCTCGACCAGCGGCAGGCCGTAGCGCTCTGCCAGAGCCTCAGCGGTCGCTCCGTAGATCTGCGTGTGGCCCTGGGCGCTGGGCGCGTCGATGTTGCTGCCGCTGTCGCGGCTCTCCAACGACGGCGCCGATGCGCTGCGCCCGCCCAGGTCGACGTCGCCGTGCTCCAGCATCCGGCGCGCCAGGAGGATTGGGTTCTTCACCCGCCGCAGCCCCATGACGCCAACGCCTCGCTTGGCTCGGCCGCGCGATACCATCACGCTGGCCTCCAGCTCGTTGATGCCGTCCCGCGTAAACACGGCTCCGTGCCCGCTGTTGAAAAGCGGATTGTCTTCGAAGAGCACCACGGCAAACGTCGCCGTCTCTAGCGCCGTCGGCAGACGGCTGCTGCTGCTGCCTTTGTCGGAGATTTCCGTCGTCATGAACGACCTGCTGCGGGAGATCTGTTGCCATCCCCATTGTTAGCCAGGCGTCGCCGTCTGTGTCTGAGGATGGGCCATACAATCTCCATCAGTGCCGATCGGTATGCCTGGTACCTCTCCGGCGTCATTGTGGCGCGCGAAATGTTGCCGGCTCCTCCATGAATGATGAGGCGAGGCTCTATCCGCACGCTGTTGTCTCTCTTGTACTCCATCGCCACAAGGTTGACCGACAGTCCTCTGTTCTTAAATCCGTTCTAGGTCTAGAGAGAAGCTGTACTAAGAGGCCTTTGGGGCTGGGCCACGGTGAGCTGCGCGCAAGAATTTACCGTTTATAGGGCACATTCAGAACGAAACCTGGCTGCGGGATAAAGGGAAAGTAATGAGGGGTTGGGGTTAGATGTGAGGGATTGTGAGTTCTGTCAAACGGATAATGCGATATGCATCTACAGGCTATACTCGTCCTCTTTGCAACCCCCCTAAGGGAATGTTGTTTCTTGGAAAAGAATGATATTATTACAAGACGACACACTGTAGCAACACAGTCAAGCGTTGCTGGTAATCAAGCTTAATAAGAAACAATATGGCATGGTTTGTGCTGCTGAAGAGGTGTGCGGCAAACTAAAGAACAGAATCTTGCACCGACACAGCCACTTTGCATTATGAAGTTCTGCTCGTTTGCCACCCCCCATACTTTTCCCCCTTTGATCCATATATCCCTCTCATTTCTGCGGCCTTCGCTTCATTCTTTGCCAATGATTTTTATGAGATTCCAGTTGGATGTCATTCGTCAGCATCGAAATCGAACGCATTTCGAGTCTGAGTCACTTACTTTGACACGGTCGTGCCACGCAATGAGCGGCCGAGATTGTGGCGAAGAAGAAAAAAGCACCTATTCCCTCTTCATCAGCAAAACGCTGAGTGAGGCCCTTATGGATGTGTCGATCTGCTGTCTATAAAAGACCCCCCCGGTACCCAACCCCCCAGAATCCAGAGCCCCCTGTTCCCAACTCTCAGAGATCCTTCAGGCGTATCGTCATTGCAACAAGCTCGGAAGTTGCCATAATTGTCATCATCGAAAAGGCCACCTCACCTTTTTGAAATCATTGCCAGAGAGTATGGCGGCTGCTGGGCCGTCTTTTGTTTTATACTGGGGACTCTTGTTGTTTTGGAGTATATCTCCAAAATATTTCTGATCCTTCGGTTTGTGTTGCTGATGATGAATTTCATATACTCGACGCTGCTTCTGTATCCTCTGGATACACGGATGTGCGCGATGAAACTGAGGCAACTATGAAAATGTATTATTAGTCAAGATACTTTCTCGCGGACAAAGCCATTCACCATTGGGGGCGCCTTCTGGGGAGACAGTGGAAATATGATGAGGCACGATGTTTGGACATACCTGTTTGTGGGACATGCCTCGGAAATGAAGTGTGTATGTATCATGGATGCTTGTATGGAAGCGAGACATGACAGAGGATGCAGTGTAGAATAGAAAGCAATCAATATTGTGGCCGGGAATTGTTGAAGCAAAAAGAATGAGGTGAAGTTTGAAAGGACAAATGAAAAGCAAATCTCAACACTCGGGGGAGATACACATTTATATAGACGCTCGAGACGAGCACGTTCGAAATTAGCAACCTCAACTGAATCATGACAACTGGAAGGAGCCTTCATAGCATATCCCGTTAAGGAAATCACGACAGGAACGAAATGCACCCTCTTGGTTCACAAACGCAGGAAATTGCGACCTATGGAATGATATTCTGATTCTTAAGGAAGGCGCCCGGTTTTTCTGGTCTTGCGAGCTGTTCCCAACCTGCCTGTTGTCTGCCTCGCGGTGGTAAAATATGTGAAAGGAAGGAGCCAGGAGCAAAGCGGTTCTGATTTGAAAATGTGTCCAGTACGACTCTCGATGTAGCTCTTTCCTCCACGAAGTATTATTCGTGGCTTCCTTGATAGGCGAGTTCTCATAACGAGGCATTGTATTTGGCTGGCATTGCATTTCAAACGGGGGGTCTGTCCGGCTCCCCTTGCATTCTTTCACTATTTCCCAGCTTCTATCGTCCACCTACTGCCTCTTTTCTTAGCGAATGGTAATGGGCTGGCTTGCTGCCTTCTTTCGGGTGGACCGAAATGTCTATTTTGTGGGGGAATGCGCGTGATAAGGATTTCTGCAGCAGACGGAAAGAGTCAAAAGTAATATTGGCGATCTGGTGGTCCTTCCACATTTGTTGTCAACTGCTCCTGCCTCCTGTCGCATGCTTCGAGGCGGGGAAGGAAGCTTGGGGGGTGTTGCACTAACTTTCGAAGCGAACCCCTTCCAATCCCCCTTTCCTTGTTTGATCGCATCAATGAGGCGGGAGATTTGGTAGAGGTGGTATCACATGGTATAGAAATCATGAAAAGCTGTACATTTGGTGAAATAGCACATACAACATACCGCGGTCTGCAAGGCGCATTTTCTGTGAATATTTGGGGGTTCATGGTTGGTGAGAGACATCGATGTAAGAACCTTCTCTTAAAAAACGGGATTGAAAATAGTTTCTCGACGGAACAAAATCGAGGCGTGCAACTGAACCATATTTTCTGGACGGACGATACTGGTAAATCAAGTATCTCACATCACAGCTGGCCTAACATTGAAACTCCAACGATACCGATGTTGAGTGCTTTCAGCCTCTTTTTTGTCTATCGTTTCTCTCCTGGCACATCATTGTCGTTTTCTTCTTACCTCTCGTAGTCCCATGAACTCCGCCCAAGTAGAACGCGACGGCCAGGCCCAACAACTAATGCATCTTGGCCAAGCTGCAGCAGCTAGCTGAGGTCACGGATGTCTACTTCTGCGACGTCAACGCTACATCGTGTATAACTGTTTTGGAGACTTGCTGTGCACCAGCATAGCCTGACACTTTTCCTTCGCATATGAATTCGGGAATACCGATTTCAGCTGAGCCGATAGGAGAGCATCGAACCGGTCCCGTATTAGAGATGGTACTGTTCGAGTCGAGCTTTACCAAATCTCAACGGCTTCGTAATTATGGCATCTATTCATCTCTTCAACTCTATATCTACTAATCCAAAATGTAAAAATATTTTCGTACTCTGCCTATATACATAACCAAATTTGTTTTCCTGTGAGACAGGAATTCATGCTCAAAGAGCAAAAAAGCTTCATTACGTAGCCTTCCATGTGAGTTGGAGTGACACGGCCTCAGATGTCGTGTACACGGTCCCCTGAGTTGTGCCACTGGGCAGTGCCGTCGCATAAAACGTCGACGCGTCATTGTAGGTCAAGTACTGGCCGTCGTAGCCAAAGTCGCTGGCTTTGGTAATGGTTGACGCGCAAGAGAGCGAGGAATCGCTCTGCACGGCACAGGGGCCCTTGCTGGTAGTGAGGGTGAACGTGAGCCCATCCGTGTTCGCCGCGGCTGTGTAGGTGGCCGGGGCGCTTCCAGAACGGTACCAGGTGCCGCTGGAGATGAGGAAGCCGCCAGTCGTGGAGCTCGGAGTCGTTGCGTAGAGGTTCCCCTTACCCGAAAGTGCCGTGGGCACGCCTGTCCCAGTGGAGGTGGGGTTTGAAGCCGTGGCAGTGGGAGTCGAGGTGGTAACGACGGCAGTGCCGGACTTTGGGAGATACTTTATGCCGGTTGATGGACAGGTCGACTTGGAGCCCACGGGATCCACAGGGGAGAACGTTCCCGTCTGGATGTTGCCCCGGACGTTATAATGGTACCACAGCTCGTTGAATGTGCTGCCATCGCAGTTGATGATGACGTTGTGGCCGAACTTGGCCGTGAGAGCGTTCTGGATGGCGGCCAGCGTGTACGTGGTCGTGGTCGATGGGACGATGCCGGCTGCTTCAAGCCAGTCGTATGACGGGAGTGTCTTGAAAAGAGCCACAGCACGGATGAAAAAATCAACGACCTCTTGGGTGGGCTCGTAGTCGTCGTAGCATGCGGGGTCCAGAGTGCTGATGCAGGTGCCGTGCTTGTTAAACTCGTGCTCCCAGAAGGTCTCATCATCGCCTTTGTAGTCCTTCCAATACGTCTGCATATACTCCAGAGTGCTCGGAGATGCCGCTTTAAGAATGGCAGTAACATTGGTCACTTCTCTGGACGTGTCGCAGAACTGATCGTAGGTCCCATCACAGTTGTCTGGCCTGCGTCTGTGTTAGCTAAACAGAAGCACAGCATGCTCGCAGCCACGACGGGATGCTCACCAGAGGCCATGGACAGTCCACGAATTGGAAGGTCCTGCAGAGGGATCTGTATCCCAGAACTGTGTCTGCAAAAGATCGCCGCCGGGATAGTTGACGCAGCAGGTGTCGACGGCCGTCGTGTTGTGGCAGCTGAGCGGCAGGCTGGCCGTAGGGCACGAAACAACTGTGCCGGCAACAGCAGAACCGACAGCCAGAGCGGCTTCAAGAAGCAGGAGTTTTGAAAGCATGTTGCGTTGAATAGCCAAAAGGTTCGTTGAGGTCTGAACGGTCCCTAACAAGGAGTGGGAGCAGTCCCAGTTATAGTTCGAAATAAGGCCCCGTTCATCGTAGTCGTAGTCGTAAGGTACGTGTATGGAAAACCGGGGGCCGGAATGGCCGCCACATGATCCGAATAACCATTGGATGCCATCGACAAGCCGTCTCGGAGTTCTGGCCGATCACAGTTTCGTAAGGGCTCAGAAAAGCAGTTCCTGAAAGTGGTCCTGGGCGGTGCTTCGTACCTTCCCTTTTAGCTCTTTAGCACCGAAGGTGGCACTGCTGAGTAATACGATTCCCGGCTTTGAGTAATGATGGCAGGTCAATCGAGCCGACATAGCACTCATTATGGGGATGCCAAGGGGCCTGAAGGAAAGGTAGATCAAGGAAGACCGCCGGTATGTCGTGAGTGGCGCATGGGTTGTGTCATTCCATGAAGATCGTCTTCTCGAGAAAGAGCCGAGGCATCTTACTGGATGGCGCTGTTGATGGCGCAGATCCGCAACAGATCCACCTTACTTTGGTTGGTTCGGCATCGCTCTCATTTAACCTAAACCTTATCATCCGCTCCTTTAGTGCCAACCCGAAAGGGCAGGTCTGCGGCGCAAACGCAAGAGCTTTAGAGTCCCTGGTGATCTGTATGCCTGCTTGTGGAAGGTAAGATTCTGGAGATGGAGGTTCGAGCCAAGCCCGGCCGGTGCCAGGCGGCCTCAACTCTGGCCGCCTGCCAAGCTCGTTAGGAGGGGTTTTCTGTATGGAACTCGTAAGATACGAATAAACATCTCGCCGGACTGCCAGTTTCGTGTGCGATTTGATCTGAGCCTTTTTTTCGGCGTTCTCTTCTATGTAGCGTTGCCGGAACCCTCACAGCGTTTAGTAGTAGTTTATGGACCTAAGAGACGGGGCCATCCTGCCTTACAAAAAGGATGGCAAAAAGAGGAACTGTTGAGGTGGAACACGTGAGATACACATGATGTGCTGGCAGGGCTGTGCATTTGCTGACGTTGTGAGGGATTTATCTTGCTGTTGTGCCCGTATTTTGGGCGTTGCTCAGGGTACAATACCCCGGTTCGGAACGTGCACTTCACGCAAAGTTCACAGTCTAGTAGCTAGAAATTAAAACTCGCAAAAAATGAGGGCTATATGGCACGCCTAGGTACGCACTATTGCCAGTCAGTGTTCTGTTAGGTGCTGACCAGTTTCCCGGATGCTTCATTTGATATCGGCCAAGACCCCAACTTACAAAGTGTAGCGATGACCAGTCTGAGCCAGTCTCTTAGCTTGCCTTCTACACGTGGAGGGCGAAGTCGGCAGCAGTAGGGCTAAGCTCTAATGTGACGCATATCGACGACAAATCTCATCAGTCAAGGCCACCAACTGCTGCTTTGATTGGATATCACAAGTCGTAGGCTCAATTCCCGTTAGAATGGTACCAAACTGTATTAGCAAGAGATCTCATTAGCGGAGCCGATTGAAGCCACAAGTCTAGTTAGCTATTGGATTCGATACTTCCTGTCTGTTTGAAAACCACAGGGTCTATCACTTACGCTGCTAACCATCCCCTCACCACACACCCATTCTAGTGTAACGAGACTTGCGACTCTGTGATAGCTGAAAACCTAGAATTTCCAGCAGACCTATCGCAACTTATCTCTCATCCCCCCAAAAACGTACAAATCAAACACACATTAATACATAAGATACAAACAAGATACTCATAGGTGGCGACCAAAAGTCGCCTGTTATTGTTGCTCGTCCGGAACATCCCACGTCCACGGTTTTCAAGTTTATATTGCCATTTTAAATAAAATTCAAATTTCCATGCAAATCTATGGAATGTGGCAGACAATATAGATCCAGCAAATGACTACCACTGGCGGTAAAAACAAAAACACAAGTACGCTCAATATGGCGAGAGATCTGTTGGTGTCAGAAGAACACCACAAAAGCAAGACCGCGTGAACGTATAGTCATGTATGTTGCGCAATGCCCTTTTCCCAACCATTAGATTAGGCTCCTATGTACAGACACAACAGGACACTTCATTCGGCTTCCACAGGAGCAAAGTGTGTCTATGTGGATCGAAGGAGCCTGGACGACCCTGATTTGCCCCGAAAAACAAGGTATTATCTCGATGTCTAGATTGGAGGCATGATACAATAGGTGGCTCGTAAAAGGGTGGTATTAAGCTTTATCAATAGCGAGAATGCGAAAAAATCTGAAGCTGGAGCAATGGTGATATGCGATAGCTGAGCGGCTGGTACGAAAAAAAAGAACAAGCATCGTTACCGTAGGAAAGAGTTGACCAACGTTGGCTGCAAAGGCTGCTTGCAAGTCTCGAGAACCCTAAAGCAGGCACAGTCGTCGTGAAAAGAGGCTCAACGAATGGAAAGGAGAAAAATATGAAGGTGTGAAAGTACAGGGAGCGCCAAACTCCGAACTGATGGATATCAAACTGGGGAACGCAAGATGTTTTCGTGAGACATTATACAGAACTTGAGAAGCAAGTCGTTCTTCGTCAAGGCCCTTTCGGGTAGTCTCAGGATCCGTGAGGACCGTGGTGCCCACTTGAACCAGTCTCGGTTGAGCCGTCGCCTTCAATCGTTTTCCTCCAGTGCTCAGGAAGGCAAATGCAGACCAGAGGGAACGCTTTGATCTCACCACTAACAGCCGGGGACACGTCACGCCCGCGACCTGACGTGTTGGACACGCCGCTATCCCGCTGGGACTGCTTCCGGGCTTCCCAGTCCTCGGCGCGCTCATCCAGAAGCACGCCTGTGGCCCAGCCATCATCCCAGATGCCGACAACCTTGAGCATATCGCCGCGGTCTAGAGTAAACTCGTCGGCTGCCCGTGGCTGATAAGCCCACAAAACGGAAACGCGGTCGCCCGGATGGATATCGTCCTGTGAATAGTAGTCTTTGAAGAAAGGCAACTGCTCAGACTGCTGGCTTGTCATGGCTTGTGGTGAGGACATTCCGCCAGCGCTGGAAGGGGACTGTGGGTCTTCGCCGGCGAGAACAGATCCGCTTGACAGGGATCCGTGCCGCCGCATGGTTGGTGGTGGCCGCAAGATGCCTCTTCGAGTCTCTGAAGACTGGCTGTCGTTGAAGCCGTCCGACGAAGAGCGGTCGTCGCCATGTCGCCGGCTGCTGCGCATCGAGTAGCCTGCTGCAGCACTGGCAGCCACGGCAGCCGCGGATGAGATTCCTCGTTCCGGAGGCGTGGGAGAGCTGCCATCTTCATGGCTCTCCAAAGCTGACATCCTGGCAATGCGGCCACCGGGAAGTACGTCGAACGGTTGCTGGGCTCCATGGGATGAGTGCGCTCCAATTTGCGACATGGCAGCTCCCTTTCTGGCAGGCGAGGGCTGGTTGAAAATGCTTCCGTTCTGGCTCCCGCTCCGTCTCCGCTTCAGAGCCGCGACGGCCAGAAAGATCAGAAAAGCAAGCAAGGCAGCTCCAGCAACAGATCCAACAACGACTCCAGCAGTAGCACCACCGGAAAGACCGCTGTGGGAAGTGCCAGCCGCCGTAGAATTGCCACTTGCGGTTGCGGTGGCCGATGCAGTCACAGTTGTAAACGTCATCGTCGTGGTGATATTGGGAAGGACAACATCCGAACACCGGCTCGACGCACTGGAGGAGTAACAGCAGGTGTCGGTAGAGTTAATACCGCCAGACGAGCAGTATGAGCACAGGCCGATTGTGCTATTTCCATAGCCGCAGTTGTCGGGCTCGTTCTCGCTACCGGTGATGCACTGTGCTGTAGAAAGTGAGTCGTCTGGGAGTGCACAGGTTGTAAAGTCCGCTCGTATTAATTGCTGTGCATCCGAGGAGCTGTTGTAACACAGAGCGCTGTCGGCCAAAATGTAGGCTTCGCTCTCGGCAAACTCGGCCTAAAAAGCTGTTAATAAGAGCAGAGGAACGAATGCCACAAAGGGTACGTACGCATGAGTCTGCACAGAGCGGACGAGAGGTTGCAGACGTTAGGTTGCAGGCTGAGATTGAGGCTTGGACGAGACTGCTGCATATGGTTGACTTCAAAAATCGGGGGTAGAGATTGCTGGTATTTGTGAGATCAATCCCGTGACATCCAAGGCGGTGTTGAAACCTAAACAAAAACAAAGTTAATTCGTATATCAAGCAATTGGTGGGAGGGCCGGCCGTACTGTTGTTCAATATAGGTCGTCCGTACATATGAGGCGAGAGCCGAATCGAAACTGGCCCTGTCCGAGACATACTGAATGAAATCACTTCGCATTTGTCAGCTCGACCGCAACACAAAGTCGGCAGTGAATAACACTTACTAGTCACTGCTAGCAGTGGTCGAGATGGACGACGACTCGAATGCAGGACACTCGGTCGAGCCCTCGAGCGAAATACAGCTGGACATGGTGGCGGTAGACTCCCGGATTGCTTTCGTTATAATGAGCTGAGTGAAGATACCTGCTCCACGAATACAGAAGTGCAACTTCTGTGTTTTTGTTTTGGCCTGTCCGGGTCGCGCGTGCCGCTAGCCAGGTGGTCGTTTTGAGACAGCTGATGTTTCTTGAGTCTCACAGCACCAGCGCGTTCATGATTACTACTTGAAAATCAGGTCTGTAGCCGATGATCCGAGGAGCGTCAAGCGCGCCGACAAATCTTCGCTTAGGTGAATTGGCCCTCAAAGTCGACGTAGATGACTCGCACCCAAGTTGACCAGTTACCGACAGCCTGAACAGCGTCAGTGGGTGACCAAATACAGCGACGGAATGGCGAGGTCCAGAAGAAAGATGGACGTAAGAAGCCGTCGGACCGAGCTAGCAAAAAAAAAAAAAAAAAAAAAACACCGCTCTGGAATCGCAAGCGACTCCTGAACTGGAGGGGCTCCGCGTACAGTTGCTGAACTGGTGTTGAAAAGGCAATCGTGCGAGGTATTACTCACACTCTGTCGCAGAAGCGGTGCAGTCGGGTCGCAGCAGCACCGGCCGGACCAGGTGCGAAGACAAAAGCCGGGCGGCAAGTCCAAGAAAAAGTCAGGCTGGAAAGAATCGTAGTCGTGGTCGTGGCCGATCTATACAGTAATCGGACTGCAATCTGGTGGCAATTCGCTGTGGAAAAGGGGGTGTGGGCGCGTGCCAAAATCGGCAGAGGAAAGCGGAACTGGGCAAACTACAAATACTATTAAGAGCACGGTGAAGAAAACAAAGACCTGACGATGCAGCCTCCTCGCCGAAAGGTGAAGAAGAATAGAAAGGAAACAAAAGAGTGTGCGATGTCTCCCGAAAGAGAACGGAAGGAGACAAACGAAGCGGTCTGTCTGGGAGAAGGAACAGGTGAGTGCGCAAGGAAAGAACGGAGTAAAAAGGAAGAGAGGCAGGAAGGCGCGATGCAACGGGTGGACGGCCACGCAGGAGGACCCCCGTCTCGGAGGTGTGTGCTTGCAAGTACATGTGAGATACTCGTACAGGCAGTCAGGGCAAAGCAGGGGCTATTGCAGTACTCGTGCGGGCGCTAGTCCGCAAAAGGGAATGCTGGGCAGTGATGGCCTAGGGGGGAAGCCCAGCCAGGAACGCCTGGAGTGAGGCGCTGCAAGCACTGAACCTCGACTAAAACGGGGTGTGCTCGTAGCTCGTACTACTATCTTACATAGTACATATGTAGCCGTCGCAGGCAGCAAAGCCCACTCGCAACGACACACTTCTCCATCTATAATTGTCTGCAAGTATTTGTTTTGGTTTCTGCTGGGGCCCAAGTTTGAAGCTTCGGACACCCACATAGTCGTCTGTCGTGCTTTGCGGACTCTGCGATGCTACTCCGTATACACGACTAGCAGCATGGAATGGGGATATCGGTCGGGCGTTTCCGCCTCGTTCCTCGTGTCGCGCTCCCACGGATCAGTCCCAAGACAAGAAAACCCGTGCCGCATTCCAGGTGGCTTGCCAGCCCAATGGGCAGTTCTGCTGCCTGCAGAAGGAATACCGGCAGTTGCCCAACCTCCTAGCTGCGGCTGCGATCGCATAGTCGCATAGACATCCTCCAAAAGTACAAGTAAGATACAACAGAGCAGGAAGGAGCAGAGGGAATGAAAGCGTTTGTCGGATTAGTCCGCGTATTGTGCTACGGCCCAAGTGCTGCCCGTTTCGCCATAGTTCTGCGCTATTTGCGTGCGCTATTGCCCCCAGAGTCGCTATTGGGCGTGGCACTTGTCATAATCAGTATTTACTCGTTTATCTACGCCTTTGTGCTCTGTATTGCCTCTTCGACCGCCGCCGAACTCATCTTGAACCGTACTTTTGTCTTTGCAGATATCCTGCTTGATTTCGGTGTGCTGTCCCTACAGCTCGCCAAGAAGCATGTCGCCAGTTGGATCCCATGTTGCACGACTCCGGAGAGACAACGACAGCGTGTCTGTGTGCGTGATTTGTCCTGCATCCCCCTCTCCCTTCACGTTCGTGGGCTCGGTTCCGGATAAAGACCCAGCGGGAGATCTCATAATAATCTCCGTGTGAACACACTCTTGCTGGCGACGATGCATGTCGCAAGCTTGCGTTCGGCTAGAGCCAGCAGAAGAACCCCGATCTTGCTTGTTTATTTGTTTGTTTGTTTGTTTGCTTGCCTGTCTGCTTGCTTGCCCGAGAAGCCTCAGACAAGGTCTCTGTTGTACAAACTGTCGATGTTGTTGGGCCAGCCAATCTCGTCCATGGAACTAGATTCGGTTTGGGCTTAACCTCAGCTTCTGACTCCGCTGCCGCGCGCCGTTAGATCGATTTCGAACACGCCAGAGCCAGGCCCAAACTGGGTCCATGCATGGGCAAGAAACAAAAGGCAGCCATCAAACAGGCCTGCTTACCCTGGCGTGAAATGATTTGTGGTCCTTTGGACAGCTGTGACAGCTATGATTGGTTGACCGGAGATGAGTTTTTTCTGTTTTGACGATATAGCAGAGGACGCTCTGTTCTTTTTTCTCTTCTTTTCTTTTTTCTTTTTTCTTTTGTTTTCCGATCTTCTCTTCCCAGTTTGTCTCTCTGGATAGCAGCAGTGCAAAGCAAGAACGTGTTGGAAGTTGGATCCCCGCTTCTTCAGCATATACAGAATGCGCGGCTCGTGTGCACCATGGCAATGGTTGTTTCTCCGGATGATGCTCGTATCTGCAGCTCAGCACTACTACATGAACAGCAGGTCCGGCTGTCAGCAGCGCGTGCGCGTGCGTGTTCAACGTGCTCACCGAGCCGGGAGTCGACGCAGTGGCCTCCACACCAAAGCAAGGCTGAACTGACACCGCCCACCCGCACGCTATTGACGTGCTCTCTGGCCCCGTCCTTTCCGTAATGGCGCAGTGACAGGGATAGCAAGAACAAGTGGAAGTAGTGCCGGACAGGGTCGGACGCGCGACCTGGTCGAGCTGTTCAATATGCGGGTACGCGTCGTGGAGCTCAGGGGCATGTGATAAGCGTACATAGTATGTGGCCGGTACGAGTATCTATCCAGATACCACCTGCCAATCAGGACAGATCAATAGACGGCACCTGGTCCTACGGAGTAGATAAGTATGTGCGTGTTTGTACGGCGTGTGACTAGCCGCCCATGGATGTTGTCCCTGTTCTGGCTGAGGACCGAGGAACTTTCGATGGCATATGCGATGGTAATCTCCCATGAGAGCTAGGTTCTGCTCGTCTGATATTGATGCTGGTACAACAGTTTACATACCGATACTTCTAGGATGTGGTTTCGCCAACTGAAACCAGCTGTGACCGAAGTATCTTGATATCACGCGAGAGGCTCGGTGACACTGCAGAATCAAACACAGATACACTGCCACACCCGTGGCTGGACACTGCATGGTGGTATGACAGCAGAGTCGTGACCGTTGTTTGGTGTCACATGAACGTAGTAGCACACATAAAACTGGCTGCTTGTCAACCAGGACTTGTTCCTTTCTCAGGCAAGTCCCACAAGCAGAACTTTCCATAGGAGGTATTAGTAGACCAGTAAGCTATCTTCCTGGTCGGCATGCACATCAGGATGTCTCCTACACAGCATATATCGGAGTATATGTTCAAAAGCCCGCATTGCGATAGCAAACGCGGCTGTTATGCCGCAGGATTTTCTGTGCTTTTGTCAGCATACGACGTATTACGGTGTATCGTCTAAAAATAGAAGGGATCACGAATCTGTCCTGTTTAACCCCATGCTTCCTGCGTAATACGGACAATCTCGAACTAGCTGTTTATCATGACGAGAACATCAATCACCTATGTTCAACGACAGGATACGCCACGACGATTTGCAACAGAAGAATATCATGGCAAAGCCAGCGGTCTCTTTGCCGGGGCTACGGAGCAGGCCAGCGGAGGCTCAGCTCTGTTTTACAATCTATGTGACCCATCCAACCCCTTTAAGCAGCAATGGCGATCATTCATGCGAGTATCATCGATCCCAGCAAAAGGAAATTCCCTACGGAGTAGACTATGCTTGGAAACTTTGATACAGATGCCAGCATGCGTCAAGGTTGTTTACGGAGTAATGCAGTCCAGTGACATGGGCGCAAGATAAAGATACTTCTAGAAGTCTGGCTATTTCTAGACGGCCGCTTCCTTAACACTTGCGAAATAAAACTGCTTCGGAACGGTATGCTTGACAACCCCCATTATGTTTCCGTGCTCGCATGTGGTTACAGAAGCCTTATTAGTAACGGTAAGACTTGTCTGAGCTCATGATATTTCGATGCTGACATGGGCCTGCCATTGGATGAAATGATGTGTCAGCTCAGCAGCATGTGGCGAGAAAACAAAATCGTCAACCCGCCACGGCGTCGTGCTATTAGAGTCTAAAACAAGCTCTCGGGAAGGAGACGGAGCCTGTTTACTTTTCTCCGTCGGATCGTTCTTGCCCGAATCTTACAAAGCACATCGGACGGGGCGGAGAGCGAGTGTGGCTCACGGTCGCGGTGGCGTGGCTGGGTGTGGCGCATACGGTACGTCGGCCATTCGCGCCCTGACGTAGGCCGACGCTACATAGCAGGCTGGGCGCGTGGGCAGCAGAAGCTCACGTGTCGTGCCCAAGTTGGGGCTTTGGAAGAGGCAGGGGCGCGGCCTGGCCCTTTCCTGACTAGTTGCATCTGGCTTTACAGGTCTAGCTCCGACTAACTGCGCGTTGCCAAGTCTGGAAACTGGCCGTGGGTGGGAAGGGGCGATGGAGCAATGGAGCAGAGGAGGGCTTCCGGGGAAAGAGTGACGTTATGGAAACGGGGATTACAAACGCCGGTTATAGCATCGTCGTCGGCTTTTCCTGTATTTTCCTGGTCGTAAACGCCGTCGGGGCTACCTAGTCCGTCTCATGGCCGAGACAAGATTCATTTGCAATCTTTCTTTTCTATGTTGTCAGATATATAGACATCCGCTGGTACCAGCAGCGGGTTGGAACGGCCCTGGCACTACACGGTTCTGTTGCTCCTGAGCCATCTCGACAGCAACGGACAGGAGACGGTCGCCCGATATCATACGACGTCGGCTTGTGAACGGCGCATATTCATATAAGCGTCAATCCACGGAAATATCGCTGCTTTGTGTTTGGGGGTGGCATCAAGATGTCTACTCATGCAAAGGTGTGTGAAGAGTTCGAGTTCAGTAGTTTTGGTGTGTTGTGATTTGATTCTGTGTTTGGGCTCTCGTCTTCTTGTATTGGCATCTTGCGTTTTGTTTTCAAGATACTCGTGTTCTTGGTTTCTGTCTGTCGTTTCCCGTCTGCTTCTTACTGACCACTCAGCCTCCCTATGCGTCGACCAAGGCCGGGCTCGGCGGGCTGCCGACGCCCAAGGTCGACGACGCCATCTGCGCGGTGCTGCTGCTCTTTTTCGTGGCCGGAGCAGCCACCAACATGACCATCTTTCAGATCAACCGCCGGCGCGACCACAAGTTCATCTTCTCGGCCATGGCCTTTGGCTTCTGCTCGTTGCGCGTCGTGGCCCTCGTCATGCGCATCGTGTGGGCGTCGCGGCCGACCAACGTCAGCATCGCCATCGCCGCCAACATCTTCACGCTGGCCGGCGTCGTTGTGCTCTTCATCATCAACCTCCTCTTCACCCAGCGCGTCCTGCGCGCCTACCGCCCGCGTCTGGGCTGGAGCCGGCCCGTCACCGTTGCCTTTCGCTCCCTGCTGTTCTCCGTCCCCGCCTGCCTCATCATGCTCATCGTCGCCACCGTCCACTCCTTCTTCACCCTCAGCGACAACACCCACCGCATGGAGCGCGACATCCAGCTCGTCGGCACCACCTACTTCGCCTTCCTCGCCTTCCTGCCCATGCCCATCCTGCTGCTCACCATCTTTGCGCCCCCGCGGCCGCCGCACCACGGCTCCGTCGAGAACTTTGGCCGCGGCCGCCTCGTCACAAAGGTCCGCCTGCTCGCCTTCACCAGCTTCTTGCTCACCCTCGGCGCCGGCTTTCGCTGCGGCATCGCCTACGACCCCCGTCCGCGCTCCGATCCGGCTTGGTACCACAGCAAGGCCTGCTACTACTGCTTCAACTTTGTCATCGAAATCGTCGTTGTCTACACCTACACAATCAACCGCTTTGACCGCCGCTTCCACATCCCCAACGGCGCCTCGGCCCCCGGCCACTACAGCGCCAGCTCTTCCACCCGTGACCTTGGCCCTGAGGCTGCCGACGCTGCCAATGGTCTTTCCCGTAAACGCTCGTTTGTCGACCGCATCAACACCGAGGCCGATGTATTCGGCTCCGACACCGAGCCGTCCGCGTCTACCCCGGATATGGAGGAGAGGGCTCAGAACTGGGACGCCCAGGTACAACGAGAGCTGCAGTTGGAGAAGCAAGGACAGGCCGTCTAACCACAGACATGCAAGGCTTTATTGTATTATTCGCTTCCTTTTGTTTTTGCCTTACTCAACAGGGGCCAGCGCTGTTTCGAGTCCGCATAGCCTGGCGCACGAGGGAGGTTTGTTTGGCGTGGTCTGGAAGGGCTACCAGGAGATTCAACTCGGCTCCGTACTTTTTGTTTTTGGCAGGTTTTTGTTAGAGTTGCTAATCGTATCTTACTGTTGTTTTTTTGCTAATCGTACCCAAAATCTAGATACGCCCCTCAGTAGTAATACGATGACCACGTGATAAATATATGATAATTTAGAGTAAGAATTCGCCATACAAAACCAGTTATGTCGTCATGTCCTCCATCGCTTAAGATGGGTTTGCTTACCCTATAGGCAACAGCCTGCCGGTGCGTCACGTCTCTACGCAGGCTGCCTTTTACGTGTGCTGCGACTACTATCCTTCGAATACACAGGTTGCCACTAAATTAACCACGTGATATATTTATTACTAATGGGGACCTCGTCGCTCCCGTTTTACAGTACGATTTTTAGCAACTCTCTTGTTTTGAGCACCTTGGACAAGACAGAATGCTGCAATTCGTCCTACGGTTAATAGACGCTGCCGTTACAAACACATGCACATCAGACGTGAGTGTCCGTGTCCACTAGCATTGATATCATGCCTGGTTCATAGTTCGCTGCTCTCGAGTAATATTATCCGTGAAGCTGTAGCATGAGACGTCTAAATATGAGCACTCCCATTCCCGCCTCTGCCAAGGTATCTTGTACACCAGTCCACCCATCCGTACGCTGCTTTGTGTGCCCTGGTCGGATGCTGAGCTGCGTAAGACAGGCACGTAAACAAACACAAGCCCGAGCCTCCTTTCTGGAAGCTTTTACAGGAAGTAGTCCGGAGTACCTGCGGCTTGTTAGACTCCTGTGATTGGCCCGTGTGCATATGCAAGGCGAGGACTTACGTCTGGAGACCATAGGTTCGCCTGCTCGGGGGCAAGGGTCGAATTGTAGGCTGTGGGGACGATGACCATGTCAGCAACTGTTTCTGTATCGGGGGGGGGGGGGGGGGGGGGGGGAAAGCCAGGGAAAAGGGGGTTTTGAGGTGGCCTCTAAATCCAATGAAAGGGCCCGGGGTGCCAGAGGGCTGGCAGTAATTGGGGGTTTTATATCTGAAA
>JANSMH010000298.1:0-30234 GCA_029299595.1 Grosmannia serpens
GCTGTCGTCGTCCTGGCCTGCCGCATCGCCCTCGGCGTCAGGAGCCGCGGCTGCCACCTCCACGACGCCGGCTTTGACTCCAACCTCGGGCAGCGCCCCTTTCTCAACTACTACGCCTGCAACTTTATCCTCTACGAGCTCTCCACCCCCTTCCTCAACGCCCACTGGTTCTTTGACAAGCTCAACATGACCGGCTCGCGCGCCCAGCTCTACAACGGCGTCGCCCTGATCCTCACCTTTTTCAGCTGCCGCCTCGTCTACGGCAACTACATGTCCGCCTGGGTCTACGCCGACATGTGGCACGCCATGGGCGACGGCCCCGGCTCGTTTGCCCAGCCCGGCACCGGCACCGGCACCGCCCGCGAGCCCATCCCCGTCTGGCTCTTTGTCGTCTACGTCGTCAGCAACCTGACGCTCAACTCGCTCAACATTGTCTGGTTCTTCAAGATGATCTCCGCCGTGCGCAAGCGCTTCGTCCCGGCGCCCGCCAAGCCTGACGCCGCGGCCAAGACGGAGCGGTCGGACCGGGGGCTCGCCGCCATCGCCTCCGCCCTCGACGACTCGAGCCCCGTGGCCCGCCTGCGCGCCGTCGGCGAGCGGCTGCTCGAGGTCGAGGATGACCTCACCGAGATTCAGTAAGGGAGAGGGGGACCCGTCGATCGCGGGGCGTTCGGGGCCACTCGGATCGTTCGGATCATGCAGGATCATGCGGGATCATGCGGGATCGCCCCGGTCCAATCAGGAGGTTTAGAAGGCTGGGGGGGGGGGGGGGGGATCTGGAGCAAATGGCCGAACTGGGGTGCCCGGCTGGCACAATCGGACTGTGGACTTTGTATTGGAGACAACGGAAGAGATCTAGCACGGGCAGACAGCTGCGGATTTTTGTGTACGATGGACTGGCACCGTGTTTCTTAGAACCCATCGGCTTTGGCGTCTGCTTGGCTGGGCGGATAGGACGGGCCCGGCTTTCTTCTGTTCCCTGGCCCTGTCTCTACTATATGAACTGATGAATCTGCTTTGCTCTCTCTCTCTCTCTCTCTCCAAGGAAACGAATGCTTATTATATATACGGAATGCTCTATCTGTCCAAGTAGAAAAAAAAATAAAAAAAAGACGCATTACAAAAAAGAGCAACAAAGGAAGCCAAAAGAGGGAAGATGGAAAGACGTGAGGGAGAGGAGGGCGCGAAGAGGAGGACGAGAGACAAGGGGGCTCGCCGACGGACATGCCGTCCCGCCCGATTGCCCTCTGCCGTCGCCTCCTCTCCCTCACACCGGCTCTGCGCCGAAAAGGCGTAGATGGAAATGAAGCTCGATCCCCGAGAGAACGGAACACACACGACCTGGCGAGGAGGTTCTCCTCAGCCTCAGAAGCCAAACGGATTGTCGGGCGCTGTGTTGTCAGCAGGAGTCGTACGCGGAACGAGGGCAGGAAACAGGACTCACTGGCGGCGGACAGGTTGGCCCGTCGGCCCGTCGGCTGCGGCATCAACTTCTTGGAGCCCTCGGTGACGCCGAAGCGGACGGGCGGCGCCGGGCCGGTCTGCTGCGGCATCAGCGGCGCCGGAGCCTGCGCGGACATCGGCGGCATCGGCGGCAGCGGCGGCGGCGGCGGCGGCGGCATGCCGTAGTTGCCAAAGCCCTGCGTGAAGTGGCCCGTCGGCTGGGGCTGCAGCGCCGGCGGCAGCATCGTGTTGACGCCCTGCTGTGCCTGGAAGCCCGTCGGCTGCATCATCATCGTCGGCGCCGCAAACTGGCCCGGCATGCCCGTCATCATCGGCATCATGCCCGTCTGCTGGGCCATCATCGCCTGCATCTGCTGCTGCTGCTGTTGCTGCTGCTGCTGCTGCTGCTGCTGTTGCTGCTGTTGCTGCTGTTGCTGCTGTTGCTGCTGCTGCTGCTGCTGCTGCGCATACTGCTGAAGCCGCACCTGCGCCATGTCGTTGAGGCTCTGGCCCGGAGGCGCCACCTGGCCCGTCACCAGGCCCGTCATCTGCGGCTGCAGCGGCGGCGGCCCAAACACGCTCGGCTGGGCCGACAGCGGCGCCGACAGCGGCCGCGACGGCGGCGGTGGCGGCGGCAGCAGCCCGACCTGGCCCTGCGTGAACTGCGGCGCCATCGGCCGCGCATACACGCCCGTCTGCTGCATCGCCAGCCCGTTCATGGCCATCATGCCCGTCGGCTGCGGCTGGATCGTGCTGAAGAAGCCCGGCGTCGCCCCCGGCATCGTCACCGGCGCCGGCGACGGCACGGCCGCCGTCACCACCGGCTGCGACGTCGCCATCGGCATCGCCGCCGCCGTCGGCATCGCGTTCAGCTTCTCGGCCGGGAGCGGCTGAGTCAGCAGAGACAGTTCCTGCAGCGATCCGGTGAGGGCCGGCATGACCGGCGCCGGAGGAGGCAGCGCTGGTGCCGGAGCCGCCGCCGGAGCCGGAGCTGCGGCCGCCGGAGCTGCTGCTGCCGGTGCTGCTGCCGCCGGAGCCGCCGCTGCCGACGGCTTGACGTCCCAGGCATCGTCGTCGAAGCCGCCACCACCGCTGCGCGCCGCTGCCTCCGTCGGCGACGAGACGCTGCCGCCGTGGTCGTCGGCGCCGCCCGGCTTCTGCGAAAAGGCCCCCACGTCCACCACGTCGCTCGTCTGCGTCGTCGGCGCCGGCCGTCCCCGCCGCGTGTTGTTCCGCAGCGTGCCGCCCGGCCCCGAGAACAGGCCGCCGGCCTCGGCCTCGGCCTCGCCGCCGCCCGCCTTCTTCGACCGGCCGTACTTGCTGTCCAGCGACCGCATCACCTTGATGATGTCGCCCTCCCGCAGGCCCAGCGTCCGCAGCACGCCCGCGTCAATGTCCGGCAGCACGCTCTCGTCCATGTTGTCCTTGACAAACGCCTGGCTGTAGCGCTCGCACAGCCCCACGGCCACGTCGCACGACAGGAAGAACTGGAACCAGTCGTAGTCCGGCTTCGGCGGCTCGATCGACGCCCCGACCTTGCCGCCGCCGCCCAGCCCGTTCCGTGCGTCCTCCCGCTGCTGCTGCGTCTTGCGCTTCATGCTCGACAGCGGCTTGTCCTCGTCCAGCGACACCCCCGTCATCCGCTCCACGTACTCCAGGTCCTCCAGCGACATCTTGGCCACCGGCACCGCAATCTTGACCCCGTTCGTCTTGTGCAGGTTGATCTTGCTGTCCTTGAGCCCCAGGAACTGCGCCTCCACGCTGAACGACTTGGTCCGGTCCGTCCACGTCCGCACCTTGGACGCATCCGGTTCTGCGCCATGTTAGTGTGTGAGCCCCAGGGCGGCCGGACAGGGGGACACCTACTCGTCTTGGCCCCGGAGCTGCCGCCGTTCGATCGGCCGCTCTCGTTCTTTCCGGATCGCTGCTTTCCGTTAGGACGACCGTTCTCGTTCTCGTTCTCGTTCTCTCCCACCGACAGGCTGCTGCCGCGCTTCGGCAGCCTCCGCGCCACGTTCAAAGGCAGCGCGTCATCAGGAGAGCTTCCTACCTCGGATCCGCGCCGCGACGACTCGCCCTCGTCCCGCACCGCCGCCCGCACCGCCGCCCGCGTCATGCGCTCCTCCTCCGACCGGTTGTGCGCCACCGTGCCCCGCGACGTGATCGCCGCCCCCGCCCCGTCCTTGGCCTTGACCGCCTTCGTCGCCGCCGCCGCCGCCGGCGGCGATGCCGATCGCGACATGTACGGCGGCGACGCCGACCGCCCCATGTACTGCGGCGACAGCGGCAGCCCCGACGGCGTCGGCGTCAGCGGGCCCGTCACGTCCACGTAGCTGCTCGGCACCACGCCCTCCTTGCCGTTCTTGACCCGCCGCACCTGGCACCACTCCTCGCTGCGCGTGTCGTCCAGCACGATCACCTCGTCGCCCGCCGCCACCGTCACCTCGTCCTCGCCCTGCGCCATAAAGTCGTACAGCACCGTCCCCTTCTTCAGCGTGTGGCCCGTCCCCGCCATGATCACCTCCCGCAGGCCCTCTGCCCGCACCGCTCCCGCCAGCTCGCCCAGCGCCGCCACAATCTCCTCCGCGGTGTCCTTGGCGCCCGCGTGGAAGTCCAGGCTCTTGCTGGGCCGCACCAGCTCCATAAACACGTGCTTGCCCTCCCGCGAGTAGTGCGTCATGCGGTCCGCCGACCACTCCTGCGACGGGCCGTCCTGCGCCTTCTCCGGCGCGATCAGGATCTTGCCCGTCTTGAGGTTGATCCCCAGCGTCGTCGGCATCTTCTTACGCTTGCCCATCACCGACACCATCTCCGAGATGTTGTACAGGTGGAACGCCCCGGGGCTCAGCACGTTGGACCGCTCCGACTCGTCGTCGAAGCCACCGCCGCGTCGGTGGCTGTCGTGTTGTCTGTTGTCGTGCCTGCCGTCGTGCCTGCCGTCGTGCCTGTTGTCGTACCGGTCGTCGTTCCGGCTGTCGTACCGGTCGTCGTTCCTGGCGTCCCTGTCCCTGTTGTCCGGTCTTCGGCTGTCGTGGCGGTCGGCGCTGTTGCTCCGCTGCGGCAACGGCGGCGACGACATCGCATCCTCCTCCGAGAAGCGCGCGTGCTGCTGCTGCTGCTGCGGCCGCGGACGCGACGGCAGCGGCGGCGACTGGAGGCCCTCGTCTTCCGACGCATCGGGAAACTGCCGTGCCCGCGGCGGCGCGCTTGCCAGTGTCGGTGTCATCGGCCCCTTCCGGCCGGCCAGCACCCCGGCCAGGGCCGCCGCAGCCGGGCTGCCGGGGCCGCCCGGACTGCGCGGCGGGAGGCGAGGGCTCGGCTCGGAAGCCTCGACAGACACGACAGGCTGCCGCGTGGGGAGCGACGGCGGTGCAGCCTCGGCTTCGGCCTCCTCGTGCGCAGCCGACGGTGCCGGAGCACCGCCCGCATCGTTCTGGTCAATGTAGTTGACGGGGACAAAGCCATACTCGCCGTCATAGCCGGCAAGAATCCAGTCGGGGTCCGTGGCGTCGTAGATGGCGAGACGCGCGTCTTCGGGAAAGGACAGCTCCTCGTCCGTCTGCCGCGTATACTCGTACAGTGCACGAGCATGGCCGGTCGGCTCGGCCTAGAGAGACACGTCAGCGTCAGCACGTCGGCAGGATCGACGAGACGCAGCAGCGCCAACCATCCACCGGGCTTGCTTCTCACCTCTTCTATGTAGTTGGTCGGGACCAGGCCCTCGGGCTCCTCGTCGTCATCGGCAGTGGCCTTCTTCTTGGCCTTCCACCAGCCGTCGTCACCCTCCTTGCTGAGGACGTACAGCAGGTTGCCCTCGCTGATGGCGAGCTCGCCGTCCGACTGGGGAGCGTAGTCGTATACGGCCTTGTATACACCAAGAAAACCCATGATGGCGGTATGTGTGCTTGCCTGTGTATGTGTGTGTGTGTGTGTGTGTGTGCGTGCAGGTGTGATTCGGGAACAGACAGGGAGTGGACAAGGCGCTAAGCGGACGCAGGCGCACAGGACCGACGGAACCGGTCGACAGGGGCAAGCGGGCAGCGGCGGCAATCGGCGGGTGCTCGGATGGCGCAGGGCGTCATGCTAAAAAGGAGCGGAAAGAAGGTCGTGTCTGCCTGGGGAGGTCCCGGAAGAGGTGGACGGGTCCGGCTGAGCCTGGCGGGTTTTGTCGATGGCTGGGGGCTGTTTCAAGTCGACGGCTGCATTGATCGTGTCAGCGGCGAGCCCGGACGAAGACGGGAGACGGACGACGAGGACGACAAGACGCGAGGGGGGAGATGGGAGATGCAGCCCGGACGGCCGATGAAGATTCACGCACGCACACAATGTGAGCCTCGATGAGGTTGGGAGAGCTGGGCCTCTTTTTTTGCCCCAGGGCCGTCGGAACGCACAGGGCCGGACAGCTGGGCGGAAAGAGAGCGAAACAGCAGAGGATAAAGAGTCTAGCAATGATGGATCAGGAGAGGGATAAAAATGCACCGGCAGCTGTGCGTGCGCAACGCCGTCGACGGAAGCAGGCGAGAGGTCGGTCGAGGCGGACGTGATGATTGCGATGGGGCCGGTTTTGGCAGGAGAGTCTGGGAACGGCGGGAGGAAAAAGAAAAGCTGTGCCTTGTGGTCGTGGCTGCTGCTGCTGCTGCTGCTGGCTGGCTGACTGCGCTGGGGGCCTGGCCAAACTGTCTGCTATTCCGGTATACTCGTACGCAAACAGTGGGTCTCGTGTAGGTGGACCCCTCCGCGCTAGCCCTTCTGTGGAGTCAAGCTCCTGTGCACGTGATGCCGTCTTTGCCTGCAACCTTGCATCTAGACCGGCATCTCGGTTCTGCAGATGGTATATCGCTGCTGCCATGGGCGAGCTGCTTGGCCGGCACGGCCGGAGAGCCCGCTTCGAGGTGGCCAGCACTGTTCATCGCAGACGAGATCTCATTCGTGCGTCAGCCATACCCTACATCAAGCCTGTCTAGAAATCTACGCAAGAACCATTCCAGCCTGTATGCTACATCCTGAGAAGAGACACACCCTCGCGGAGCCTCCATGTTGCCACCACCGTCTGGCCCCGTCCCCGAAGCAGTGTCGTCCGTGTCCCGTCAGCCGTGTCCCGGCAGCCGTGTCTCGTCAGGCACGGGATCCTTCCACTTTCGGCTTGCCTATTGCCACATCTTCCTTGGCCAGGCCCTTGACCTCGCCCTTGACCTCCTGCCCGTCTTCCTTTTCCTTCTTCCTTCCCTTGTTCTCGCCCCTCTTGGCTCCCTTCTCTCCCTTGTCTCCCTTGTCTCCCTGGTTCCCCTTCTCCCCCCTACCCCCGTCCGTCTCCTCCGCTGCCGCCTGCTCCTCCGGCTCGCACTCCTCCTTCACCACCCCCTCGGCCACCTCCTCGGTAAACGTGTGCTGGCTGCCGTGCACCCCCAGCGGCGTCTCGATGCGCACCTTCTGCCCCGCCGGCACCATCTCGTGCTGCAGGTCCCAGCCCAGCCGCCGGCACAGCTCCGCCACCACCACGTCGCAGTCCCCCAGCAGGTCAATGTCAAAGTTGATGTGGCTGACCGGCGTGCGCGAAATGTAAATCTGCGGCACGTGCGGCGGCATAAACGGCACCACCTCCGACACGGGCGCCACCTTGAGCGACGTGCCGATGACCACCACCAGGTCGGCCCGGTCGCGGTCGTGCTCCGTCAGCCGCTCCGAGAACTCGTCCGGCAGCGGCTCGCCGAAAAACGTAATGTCCGGCTTCATCACGCCGACGCCTCCGTCCTGCCCGCCGTCGTCGTCGTTGTCCGAGCTGCCGTCGCTGCTGCTCCGTCCCCGGCGCGCCAGCCTCCGCATCTTGGACCGGCCGGCCCGTCCTCCCCGCGGTCGTCCCCGTGGCCGTGGGCCGTCCGCTGCCGCTGCCGCTGCCGCTGCCGCTGCTGACAGCCTCGTGCTGTCGACGCTCTGGCTCCGGCTCAGGGACCCCCTGCTGCCGCCGCCGCCGCCGCCCGCCTTTCGCTTCCGGCTGTTGCCCGCCACCACCGACTGGAACCGGGACGCGCACTCGGGACAGTGCGGGATGTCGCCGGCCTTGATGGTGGGGAAGATGGACTCGCCCTCGACGCGGAAGCCGCACACGACGCAGGACGCCGTGGCAAACGAGCCGTGGCACTGCACCAGCTTGTCCGGCCGGATGCCGGCCTTGGCCTCCAGGTTGTCAATGTTTTGCGAGTAGTTTGTCAGCAGCTTGTCCTTGTGCTGCAGCATGGCGATAAAGGCGTGCGTGGGGGTGAAGCGGTCCGTCGCCGGCAGGATGTCGCGCGCCACCGAGTAGAAGATGGACGGGTCCTGGCGGAAGACGTTAATGTCAAACACCTCCTGCGGGTCGCTCAGGCCCAGATGCTCCAGCCGCGAGTACAGGCCCGTGTCCTTGGAGCGGAAGTCCGGGATGCCCAGCGACGTGCTGATGCCGGCGCCCGTCAGCACGATGATGTTCTGGCTCTTCTGCAGCAGCTGCACCGCGTCGTCCACCGAGTTGTAGCGCTGCAGCTTGGCGCGCTTGAGCAGCTCGCGGCTCAGCGCCAGGCTCAGCAGCCCAAAGTACGACTCGTCCGGCTCGCCCTCGAGAAAGGCCGGCGGGCGCACCCCGAACGCGGTCAGCAGCCTCTTGGCCGAGATCACCCCCGCGTCGACCGTGCGCCGGCAGAACTCCTCGGGGCCGATGGCCCGCAGCTCCTGCCGGTAGCGCACCGCCTCTTCGGGCGTGCAGGTCTCCGGGTCCGTTCCCAGCGCGCTGTCGGTGAGGCCGCCCTCCTCGATCAGGTCGTCCAGCACGTCCTCGAAGAGCGACTCGGTCTCCCACGAGTCGCCCAGGTCGTTTACGCGTTCCTCGAGCTCCGTCATGTTGCTGTGCGTGTGGTCACCGTCCCGGCTGCCCGGACCGCTGCTGTCGCTCTCCACCGTGGTGCTGTTGGCGGCACTCTCCCGCTGCTGTCTGGCCTTCCTGCCGCCTCTGCCACGAGCGCCCCCCCTTGTACGAGTTGGCGGGACACGGGTGTCAGCCATCAGGAGCGTGTTGACGGTACGAAAGGGGGAGGTGGGGGGTGAGGGATGATGGGTGGAGGTGCCTGAAGAACACGGGGGCAGTAGTAGCCTGGGAGCCGAAAGAGAGAAAAGAAAGATTAAATGCTGTTTCGGTTTTTTTTAGTAGCTTTTTTGGTTGTGATGGGGTCTGATAGGAGATGAAAGGTTGGAGTGGGTAAATCGGTTGAGTGGTGCTCAGGTGAAGGAGCGAGATCTGGGGTATGAATGGCGATGGCGATGGCGACGGCCGACGGGGAGAATTGAGCAGGCGCCAACCGAGAATTACACAAGCCCTAGAAACCAGCCGGGTGACAGACTCGAACGTGGTAACAGGTTGGACAGAAGAGATGGGGGGGATGCGTTTAGATTGCGCCCCGGCATCAGACTGAAAGCAGAGTTCCAAGAAAACCGGGATGGGAAATAAAGACACGTCCCCAAAACGGCTCGCGGATGGCGGGAGTTGTGACGAGACTGGATGGGTTGTTAGGCACAGCCCGAGCCGAACAAGTTGGCCAGAGAATATCTAGACTGCAACTGGAGCCAGGAAAAAGTTGGCGACAGATCAGTTGCCAAGAGCAGACCAAATCGCAGTAAAGCCGGGCACGGCCAATTGGTAGGAAAAAGCAAGCAGAGATGAGACAGGGTCGTTCCGGTGGCTCTGCTGTCCTTTGGCGTTTGTGTTGCAAAGGGGAGAAGAGAGAGGTGAGAATTAAAATTAATTCTGGAAAGCCAGAGACAATATGAGATATGCGAACGGGGGACCCAGGAGCGCGACCAGAGGAAGGGATTGCCAAAAAGGAGACCAACCCGAGCATGCCCAAACGGTAATGCTGAAAACAACACGTGCTGCAAGTTGTAAAAGCACAAGACGGCAACCGCTCTGCCCGCAGCCATATTAAGGATGATGAAAAAGCCAATGCGTGGCAAACACTAGCTGCACGCCAGCCGAGCGCATGGATGCTTCTCGGCTCGTCTGCAGAACAGCAAACGAACTCAGGTGATCCAAACCGGCCTGGCCAATAAACAAGATCGTTTGATGGTATCTTACATGCTGCCGTTCGAACCACCCATGTGGTATCCAAACATTCTCAGCTGCCAGCCTTTTACAACTGTCGCCTCTTTGCTGCGACTTACTTGCCCTCGGTTATTAGTCACCTCATCTGCCCATTTCGTCTGCTCACTTTCCATTGGCCATGCTCTCGGCCCCTTATCTGATATCATAGCGTGTGCTCCTTATCCTATGTACGATAGCTACGTATGCATGAGATGGGTGTATGGATATGCCTCTAGTCTGTACTGTGTTCGTCCTGGTGCCTCCACTCGGCCTCCTTTCCCCTGGCCTCTCAATGCTGCCTGCCGTCCACCCATTATCCCATATTGTTTTAAGGAAAGCCAAGACTGGAAGACGAGGGGGGAAATAATGCGATAACCAACGCCAAACACCGCCAAACAGTCCTGTCAATGCTGCCGAACCCGACCATGCTAACCATGCCGAGATGCCGTGGGAGACCGTGCTTGAGCAAGGGAAACTGAAGAGAGAGAGAAAAAGCAGAAGCGACGAAAACGTAAAAAAGGTGTAAAAATGCCCATGCCAAAAATGGCTGCTGTTGGGAGGTATCGAAACGGAAGAAACACGACTCGTCTCCGCCTGAATGTGAAGCAGCAAAGAGATAAGCCAAAAGACACCAAAAGATCAAGGGAAACCATCAAACATAAATACTATGCAACAGAGCTGGATGGGGCCAGATTTGATGCGTGAACGATGATGCGAAAGTCTAACTTTTGTGGACGCAAGCAAGTAATTCTTGAGAGTTGTATTAGGAGAGGCCTGGCCGCCGGAGGACGTTTATCGACGCACACCAGATGATAACAACACGCTGGAGGACATTGCCACCCGGCGTTACTGCCACTCGTCAAAGCCGTACTTGGGACACCGCGTCAGCTGTGTCAGCAGATCGTCCAGGTCTGTCCAGTTCCGGTCGTCGTCGGCAAACTTCCGGTGCTTGTGTGACATGATGTGCTGCATGGTATTAGCTGCTGTGCGGAACAGACAAGGACTATCGAGGGCACAAACTCACGTCCTCAAAATCATCAAACTTGTCCTGGCAGTTCTCGCAGTATCCCGGCTTGGGGTCGCGTTTCTTCTGCCGTGGTGCCTGCACCGAAACCGGAGCACCCATCGTCCGCTTCTGCGGCTTCTCGTCGGCGTTCGACGTGCAATCATCGTGCCCGGCGTTCTTGGCACCCAGGTGAGCAGCCGTGGAACGGCTCACGCTGGTGGAGCGGCTGCATCCGGGCTGCTGCTTCTGGCAGTTCTGGCCCTGTTGGCTCTGCTGGCTCTGCTGGTTCTGCTGGTTCTGCTGGTCCATGCTCACCTCCGCGAGGCGCCGCGAGCTGAGGTCTTGTTGGGATGTTGGCGCCGCCGTCGATTTCTGCAGCACTTTGCGCTGCAGCCCGTGGATCTCCTTGCTCGTGCCGGCACGAGCACCCAGCGTCCCTGTTGCCGATGAAATCATCTGCGAGCGGATCGCAGACGTGATGCCTGCTGCCTGCAGCCCAGAGGCTACCGGCTCGCCAGCGAAGCACCGAGCCGACTTGGCACGGCTGGTAAACGCATTCTGGAAGTCCATGGTCACTGCGATAGGTACTCCAGACACAGCCGACGACGAAACAGAGCCGGCAGACGCAGCCGCCGCAGCACTACCAAAGATACCCTCGACCGGCTGGGCACTGTGACGGCTGTGAGCATCCTGCATCTCGGTCAGAGTGCGCTTGCGGCCAACAGGCTTTGCCGCAGCCGCAGCCGCATATCGGCTAGCCAGCGTCTTCTGCAACGACGCGCTGGTGGCTGTACCACCGGCAGCAGTGGTGGCGCCAGTATTTGCTGCTGCCGATGCAGCTTCTTTGGCAGCCACCGCCGTCATCCGTATCCTTGCCCTGCGCTTCTCGGCGCGCAGCTCGAGCTGGTCCGTGTCTTCGATAAAAGGACAGCGCGATCCGCCACTGGGCCGCAGCTGAGGCCAGTCACCCTCTTCCTTGTCGGCAACCTTGGTGTACTCGCGAACCATGATGGGTCTCTGCTTCTCCTCAATGTCGTACACGTAGATGTATGGTCCTTTGAAGTAGATCAGCTCCCGCGTGGCCACGGTCGGATCCCGATCTGATGGCCCGCTGTGGCGCTCCTTGTCAAGCATTTGTAGGAGCACCTGATCCCCGGCGACACGAGAACCTGCCGCATGGCTGGTTGTGCTCCTCGTGCGCTGGCCAAGCTCGGCACTGCGATACGGGTCCGGCTCAAGGAGCGCGTCCAACACCCTCTGCAGCTTGTCCAAGGACCATATCTTCATGCCCATATCCCGAGCACGCTGCAGAATGTCGGTACTGCGTGCTGGCTTTGGCTTCCGGATGGCATCGTCGACGACGCCAAAAGGCGTCAGTGGCATCCGCCGCGTAGTTGCCGTCTCGAAGAGCTTCCGCTTCACAGGAAGAGAGGTCGACAGTACGCCAGAGTCGACGGACTTTCGACTCAGCAGGGACGGGTTGATCGTCTGCAGGTGTTCGTGGGCAACATCGGGTGCGTGGTGTGCGCTGATATCCTTCCCGTGTTGTGGTTCTTGCTGCTGCTGCTGCTGCTGCTGCTTGGTCAAGGGCTTCTCTTCTGGTGGGATGGAACGCGTCGTGACAACGTGGGTGATATCGATGGAGAAAAACTTGTCCTCTCTCTGTTATGGCCCTACGCGTTAGTTTTGGTTTCGAGAATGTGCAGCACTATGCAGAAAGGGTCATGAAACGTACGGCTCCCAGGTGAGCAATCTGCTTGGATAGCCTGGCGGTCTGGTCTTCGGGAAGACTGTCGAAGTAGAAGACCAGCTTGGGGAAGCGTAGACGCTGGCTCTGCTGCCACCGGCGAACAGCCTCGGCCTCCTTCTCAGAGACCTTTTGGATCTCCTCCTGTTGGTGGTGGTGGTGGTGATGGTGAGAAGCGACTCGATCGACCTGATAGACGCGGGAAGAGACACCACGCTGACTGGTCTGGGCACGCTTGATCGTGGGAGAGCGTAGGCTGACGGTCCGGGTACTGGTCGCGACAGCGTCCAGCATCTGCTTCTTGGCGGGAGGCGGATGGCCGTAGTTCTCTTCGCGCTGCATGCTCGCGTGTGATCGTTTCTGCTTGGCAAAGGCAGCAGCCGCAGCCGAGCCGGCGGCCGCCCGCAGAGGTGAGTTGACGGCATTGGGATTGGACGACAGCGGCACCCTTCTCGCGGACATGGTCGAGGACATGGTAGAGAAGGGAACGGGATTGGAAGATAGTGATACTGCTGCCATACAAAGAGAGAACAGAACACGCGAGCTACCACACCGACGCCACTAGCATACTCTGGAAGAAGATGCTATAGTGACTCGACGGCCAAGGGTGCGGGAGACACGATGAGCCACCGCGCGACAGTGACAGGGTTGGAGGGAAGTCTGAAAAACAAGACAAGCAAGCTTTGACGACGCGGTGCCAAGTGGTGTCGGTGCGTGTTTTGTCTAGCTTTCGGAAAAAGAGGAGCAAAACAAAATAAAAGGTGGTAACGAGAGGGCCGGTGAAAAAAGACACGCGGAAATGGGCCTAGACACGTCGAGGCATTGGCACGAGGCCGGAAAGGGACAGGAGAGGAGAAGGAGAAGTCGGACTCGAAAGAGGCCTTTCTGGGGAGAGGAGAACACAAGGCAGGATCCGGCGAGAGAAGGAGGGGGAGGATGCGAGGAAAAAGAGGTGGTGCAGGACAGGGAAAAACAGGTGTGTCGTCCTTGTTGTGTGGTGGAGGTCTGCCTTTGGTGTGTGTGCTGGTGGTTGGTGGTTGTGTGAGAAAGCTCCTTCCCTCCCTTGCCCACCACGCGCTTTCAGGGCGTCTCCTAGGCGGCGCCCGGATTGGTCCGCCGTCAACAATAATAATTCCCGCTAAAGGAAAGGCCTGGGCGCTCGGGCCAGAGACGCGGGCAGTCGTGGCAACCAGTAGCAACAGCCGGTGTTTTTCTTTTCTCTGCATGGAGCCGCTTGCCCAAAGCGGCAGCCGAGTGGAACAGTTTTGGAAGAAACCGCAACCCCGCTAAACGCGAAGACTCCTTCAACTATTTTCGATCCGGCCCAAAGTGTTTGTTCTGCCCGCTAGCTAATACAACGATTCTCCAAGGTCGTCGGCGCACGTTTTACCAACGATCTTACCTCATCCAACGTTTGTGTATCGAAAGGCAGCTATAATAGTGCAGCCTTCGTCGTCCTTGATCTCGCGCGCCCAGCGGTTCATAAAATTGGGGTCTCTTCTTTTTGCAGTATTATATATTCAGTGGAGTCGCTAATACGGCTGCAAATTCTTCCTACGGCTGCCGTGTTAGAGGGCTCGCTTTATGATGGACGTGCCTAAAGATGAGACAGGGAGAGAGGAAGAAGAAAACGTGAACGAGCAAGACGAGGAAGAGGCAAGTCCAAGTTTCGGTCTCGCCATGCGAACAGATTGCCGATACCTGCATACACTGTTCTTTTATAAGGAACGCTCCGATAGGCTTCCTCCCAGAGGCGTTTAGTTTAATGTCTTCTATGCGCCGTGTCAAACCTGCTCACCGTCCGGCCTAATTGCCGCCCAAGCCTGTGCATTTTGCCTCCACTTACTCATATTCCACCAGCTGCGCAAGCAAGCATTGTATAGGTACATGGCGAGACATCTGCGACCGCCGTAACGCCTCAGGTTGCGCTCTCTGCGAACTTCTCGACAGGGTCATAGGAAACCTAGCATGCGCCAGCTTGCCTCCTGAGCTGGACAAGGCGGACGTGAATGTCTATGTAAGGTTCGAGAACATTTGATTTTCCGAACCCTCGTCTAACAAAAGTGTACTATGTAATGCATTCGTAGAGAATTGTCTATATACGGTGGATCTGTAATAGCGTAGAGATTTTAAGCACGGCTATTCTCCGCTTTTCTGCCTCCTAACCAATAATATCGTCTTATTGGCGTATTGTCTAGGAGCCTACCGTGCGAGTTAGATTTTAGAGGTGGCCCGTGCAGCCCCGCTAATAATAAAGACAACCGCCCGCTGTTGTTTTCCTCATTCTATCTTCCCATTTTCAGAAATCGCAGTAACGGCAAAATGTCCGTTCGTAAAATAGAGGTCCCAACCTCGCCTACAGACCCAGAACCATCTCCCGGTTTCTCGCTCTCTCTCTTATCATTGCTTAAATGTCTGGGAACAAAAACACAGACTCGCAGCAACCAAAACTTTAGCAATGCTCCAAGCCCGAATATAATTCGGACAACCACCGTCATTGAACTTGGTTGCAAAGCATTCGCCATTCAAAGCCAATGTGATGTGAGTAGGGCGGAGCCAATATGATGGAATGAGTCGATCCTAAGTAATAATGTCCTTGTCATCTAGTATGATATCCAGCTCACCGAGTCGCCCAAGCTCGACGTGCTATCGTGTTTCGTCCTTCGCAACTCAACGAATCTGGCGGATGACCTTCGGAAAGCATACATATCATGGCTTCAAATTGACGACGTCTTCTGCGATGAGTTCCTAACGCATGTGCTTCTCGTCTCGGATGAAACCATTATCGGTGAATCAGTCCTAAAGCTATTGGCATCATGGGGTTGTCGCACACTCTTTCACTCCACCAGCGTGGCGGAGGTTCTGCCAGGACCATATTTTTTCTCTAGCCTCGGTATATTTGGTGCTTGGAGACTCTTTCCGGACGACAAGGAAGCCTTCGTTTTGAGCACGACCCCTTCTCAGAAAGATCCCCACACGTAAGCCAGTCATTCCGTATTTGGAAGAATTTTTGGCTTGTCTTATTTCTAAGGCTCGAGCAGATATGAAACCCTGAATGCCGCCGCTTTCGGAACTTCGTCTCTTTGTGTGGCTGTTCCTTCCAGACTCAAAGTGTCCAGATCGGAGCAGGCTCCCCTAGGGGGATTGAGAGTCGCAGTCAAAGACCTGTTTCATCTCAAAGGAGTCCACACAGGCTGCGGAAACCGTGCATATCGCTCACTCAATAAAGTCTCTGAACACTCTTCTGACGCTGTCAGGTCGGTCATTGACCTTGGAGGGGTCATTGTTGGCAAAACTAAGACTGTCGAATTTGGTGGAAGCCAGGAAGTCATTGGTGACTGGTCCGACTACTTCTATCCCCTAAATTCCCGTGGTGATGGCTACTTTGTAGCAACAGGCAGCAGTACAGGTTCCGCGTCCAGTTTGACCGCATATCCATGGTTGGATATCACTTTGGGCACAGACGGTACGGCCGACCCAGCAACAATACAGTGTTAAATAATTGCTGATACTTATTGTCTATCCCAGCTGGTGGAAGCATCCGAGACCCAGCAGTCGCTCATGGCATATATGGCTTTCGGCCTTCCCACGACGGCAAAGCAACTCACGATGTTGTGATTCCCTGCGGGTATGCGTTACGGTCGACCAAGCATGATATTTCATACTGAACAGAAACAGAATTTTCCACACTCCCGGCTTTTTGGGTCGGAGCAGTCAGACAATGTTGGAGTTTGGGCGAAATTGGCTGCCGCGTTCTCCACATACCAAGGGAAGTTCTATCGGAAGGACCTACGAACAAACAGAGCTGACTGAAATAAAGGCCCTACGCCCAACTCGAATACTTTTCCCCAAAGAGTATTGGTCTGACCATGACGGCGTCCAGAAACTCGCTGAAGACTGGGTTGTCTCTCTAGCAGACTGGCTTCAAGCGGACAAGATCGATATATCCATCGAGAACCAATGGAACTCCACGAAACCTGCAGATTGCAGCGGGGGGTTCTTTGACACTTTCAGCAAGGTCGGTAGAGCACTCGCGAAAATATAAGCATCTCAGTGTGCCTGTTCCAGGAAGAAGACTAATTGGAGAAAACTTGCAGACTTTTATCGACATGATCTACAGTGAATTTTGGACCTATCTCGCCGACTTTCGAAGCGAGTATAGGAAGAAATTCGCTTCAGATCCATACGTCTGCAAAGTCACCAAATACCTCTGGTTAGTCCTCAGTCCTTTCTGTGTCAGCCCCGAGATCTAATGTGTGTGTAATCTTGACACAGGGAAAAGGGGAGGTCTATGTCTGAGACCCGAAAGAAAAGCGCTATGTCTGAAGTGTCTATACATAATGCGTGGTTTCTTAAACACGTGCTCAATGATGAGAAAACCATCTTAATAGCACCCCGATACACAAAGGATTATCGGGACGAATATCTGCGGTAATCTCCTTCCGTCCAGCACGCCTATTTTAGGCTGACATTTTCCAGCGCTCCTGAATTTCGAGACTTCGACGGTTTCGACTCAAATCTTCATGCTTCTTTATCTGGGGTTCCGAATCTCATTGTTCCAGGTATGGGTTACTCGAATGGAGATGCAAGTCTTTTGAAAATGCCTGACCATAATTGTTAGTCGGCCAGTGCGAATTTTTATCGGACATCACAGGTACACGGGAGTACTTCCCTGTATCCCTGTCCATAGTTGGGCCCAAAGGTAAGCACCCCTCCTCTGCATAATGATACAAGAGATTATTGACCCAATGGCGGGTCTCAGGGTTGGATGTTGGCCTACTAGGTCTTGTGCATGACTACCTTACGGCGAAGGGACTTCCCACCTCTGTCCTCACTGGCCGTGTGGCTTTTACCGAAGGCAAGAGTGCACCGACGTAGCGAAACTAAAGAGAAGGGAATTGTTTGTATTGTAATGGAAAGAGCGTCGCGAAGCAGTCTGCTGCAAAGCTCTTGTGGTTGATACATGACAACATTTCAAATTGAAACAAGGAAGCGCTGATCTGGGTTGGGAACACGTTCATGAATTTAATATTGATGCTTCTTCTTGTCCCGCCTTCTCAGTTGAAAACCATCAGCCTGACTTCGATACTCTTCCTCCACGGAGCGTTTGGAGGCGTATTTGCATCCTTGAATGCTGCGTGTGGGCACACTTTTTAGCACGTGTGTTAGCGCTACCCCCAAGTGCATGGTGCATTAGAAAACTAAACAATGTTTGGCAGGGGGATTCTTGTGATAGACAAATGAGAAACTTAACTCCTTGCAGACGTTTGTAATTCGGAATCAAAATTCTTGATTAGAATGCACTCTTCGGTGGCCATGCGGCTGAGATAGTACCATCGTTGGTTGGGGTTAAATTTTACGAGGTAATTCTCGCCAACATAATGAGGATAGACGATATCGTGCGCCACGAGATCGGCAGCAGCGAGACTGCGAGCGTCTAAGACGGCAAGAGGAGTGTCTTCCAATGGCTCGATAAGCGGACGCCACAAGCTGGAAATGAGAGTCAGTGTTATGGGCAACAGCATGCACCAAATCGGATAAATTTACTTGATAAACCGAACTCGTCCGTTGACCAGTCCATCGGCTTCACCATGGAAATACAGGCGTAGACGACTCATAGCCGCTCCCGGAGTCTGGTCTTGACCGAGTGTTCAGCATCATATGAATCTGAAGTGGGTTACGCAAGCCACTACGTACCGGTGTGTGCATTTCTAGCAGCTGGCCTCATTTCATGCCACTGTACAGTCTGACCAATTTTCACGTTCTGTTTGACTTCGCGTACCTACTTGGAAGTTATTTTGTTAATAGTTGCAAGGACGAGCATTTCAAAGAAGGGAGCCCTACCGCGTAGTCAAAAGCAATGACCTTTTCCGCTCCAAGGAATTGCTTCATCCATGATTCCACTCGAGCCACATACTCTGTCTCGATGGCTTCCGTGCTCCGCAAACTGTCCTTGGCCGGCATCTTGGCGAAAGCGAAACCATGAACGTCTAGCGAGAACTCACCCTCTCGGCCTCTGCCGTCGGCAATCTGCACCTGAAGAGGTTCATAGATGGAGTTGGACCTTGGCTGGTTAGGAGGAAGCGGCCATGACAAATTGAAGGGCTTTTCCGTTTCCCACTTGGGAAGATGAGCTATGAAACTGATGGTTCCGGTCGTCTTGCGACACGGAGCCCACTCGCTCTCCGCTTGTGCGAGATCGGGAATTGTTTCAAGGGACCCATTTCGATACGCTGGGTGGCCTAGTAATGATGACATGGACGTCAATATGGGAGAATGCTTAGATTGGACCAGTATTGTGTGGAGAATGGAATACTTGCTCTTGCTTGACATCATCACGCCGTCTGGATTCATCAACCACTCCACAATTTTGCCTGGTTGCGGACACAGGGGGGAGTTAAAAATCTCACCAAAAATCTCACTGCCTCCGTGACTGGAGAAATGCTTTAAATTGAATAAGCTACTGTAGTAAATGCCTTAAGGCAAGCGACATCCCTCGGGAATATTCGTGTTGAGGCACAACCAACCAAAAATTTGTCATGGGAACAATATCGGCAGATAATTTTGCGGGACAAGTACTTCGTAGGAATCATCCACCCTCGAAAACGGTACAAATACAGGGGTCACGTCCACAATTATTGCAAGGCGCCTTTTGTGCCTTTTTGTACCATGGCTGTCCACCGTACTTTTCTTCGAAGAACTTGGCCACCATCAGTTTTTGACCTTCAGGCAAAATCCCCCGCTCCATATTATGCCAATCCCTTGGGATATTCTCAGTCGGTCTCTGCAAGGTAACAGAGTCGGTTGCAGCTAGAGCCTCCAGTAGACAAGGGTATATGGCCCGCCACGGCTGTTCTTTCTCAAGCTTAGCCATGTTTTCCGAGTAGCCGTTACCTGCTTGTGTCGAGGGAGAATCTTCCATGTTGCACTAGGTGCTTGGTTCACGTTAACAAGCTACTGTCAGCAACGGGACCAGAGAAAGGGCAAGACGAACCAGTCACAGGCTTTCAAGAGGTGCAGAATCCTTGCTTCATAGAAACATAACATCTCGTCGTAGCCGTGGTCGTGTACTTTTATGCCCCGTGGCTAGTGTGAAACCGAACAAAGTCATCCATCCGTCAGCCTCGAAGTGCCGGGGCGGGAAGCTGCTATGCATCAACTGACCAAGGACAACATCCTTTGTAAAGGATGTAAGAAAGCGGGGTAAAATCTTTTGCGAAGACCACGAGGAAGCAAGGTAACATCTTCCGGCAGTTGTTGCACAAATGATCGGCCGTGATATGTGTTGCCTGAGTGCGGGACAAAACATGATCTGGCCTCATGACCGAAATTGCACATTTGCTCAGCCGTGTTCTGCTATCTTCCGCCAGTAACAGGCTATGACGCGTAATGCACTTGCATCGCAGCCAAGATGGTCTGGGCGACTGATAAAACCAATCCAGCCATGCCCAATACAATCACGGCCCAAAAAGTCCACCATTGAAGGATGTTCCGTTTATCGTTCCACAATTGCATAATGCTTCTTGGCTCTTGAGATTGAGTATGCTTTGTTAGAAAGGCCAGCTTGGCCCCCAATACTGGGAAAGAGTCGCCAATGTTGTAAATTCTCTTGGGCCGATGACAGAAGTCATTGAAATTCCATTGGCCGCCACAGATATTTCCCAACAGGGGATCCCGGTTGTCTTCTGGTACCCCAGAAAAGGCTTCGCTTTCGTGGAATATTCGGCGGGACCTTGGACATTGCCCGTAAATAATATAGAGGGATAAAAGTATGTCTTGCATGAGGCTCTGAAGTTTCTCATGGTCGACAATACTATCAACGACGCAACTAGTAAGGTTATCACAAATTAGTGTAATCTGTAAAATCTAGAAGATGCACATATAAAAACACCACCTTTGCAGAATAGTGTGTTTTTCGAAAACCGTGGCATTGAGTAAGCACAACGTGGGTTGCCTGAACAGAAAGAGCGTGTTTGTAGCGCCATCAAAATCTAGATGGGCCCCCAAAATATCTGTCCATCTAATTTTCATTTTCAAGGTTTTGGTTAGTACCTCGGCGTTGACACGACTTGGATCAAGCAAACACTCCTCTTCGACTGTTGTCTTGCCAATTTCGTCGGCTAATGGCAGGACCTCTCCGAAACCAGCAAGAACATCGCCTACTGGATGATTGATACGCGTCTCGGTTGAACCAGTGAAAAAACACCAAAATTGATGAGAAGTGAAATCACAAGACGTTTCTATCCTGTATTGTTTCCAGTTAAACGATGGCGAGTTTCTTGGGCTGGATACACAATAGAGACACGTCAAGGCACTCGTGAGACAGAAAGCGAAGAACCGTGACTTTTCAGGGTCCTGAGCATCTTCTGTAATTATTGACTTTTCTTTGAGAAAATCTGCTGCTGTTTCCCACGTGAACGGTCCTCGAGATGTATGCTCATGTAACGCAATGGCAGCATCTAGAAACCAGCACGCTGAATCTGGAGTGGTTGCTGGTGAAAGACGCAAGTTGTTGAACAGCGAGTGGAACGGCGATAGGCTTGCGAGAATGTGGTAGACTTGAAAACGAAGGTCCAAACCGTAGAGCGGATTTTCTTCCTGGCAGCTGGTGAAAGCCTCCTTCAATAATTGGTAGTGGCGGTTACATGCTTCAGCCCGTGGTTCTGCATGTTGGTCATATTAGAAGAGCCAAGCAGTAACTTAATAGCCCTTAAAACCCAGAGAATAAGCTCACGTAGGCGGCAATGAGATGAAAATGACAAAACACTCAGCTCCATCCCAATATTTGGTAAGTCTGCTGGTGTATGAAAGCGACCGCCCTCAGTGGCGCCGACCATGTTTCTTACCAAAAAGTGGTCTAATACCCGATAACAGCACGAAACGAAAAGCTGTCACTTGAGCTTTATAGCTGAAACTTGACCCTCGTCAATCCGTCTTCGGTGGCGCCGTGCAATGTCCACCCTCAGCCGCCTTCGCAAGGCGACCTGCCCCGCCACATTTCTCCGCGGAGGTTCGCCCAAGTATGTTCATTACTGGGTTTTGGTGGGTAGAGTTAGGTATCTCAATCGAAATCCTTGCCAGCATAAGATTTCTTCTCCGTAACCTTGCATCCCGCTTCCGACGTCCCTTCGTCTCCACATCCTCAGGCTCTCTTATAGCCTCCACACATACCTTTAAAGTCCTTATTTCATTCAAATTATGGATTACACATCCGTGGACGATATCCGAAAGAGATTCTCACAATCTCTCCATCATTATCCCGACCTCCGAACTCCTCTGTGGTCAACATATACGCGGGAAGGCCTGTTCAAGTACCTTGGCCAATTGCCGAACAACCTTAGCGGAAATATTACGTATTCGATCCGTATCGATGGAGTTTTGAAATGCCTTGACGGCTTCGTGGAGCTAGTCAACGATGCTTCTCACATTGCAGATAACAAGGACTACGACTGGAGGGCGATGATTTGGGGTAGCTCTGCTTTGATTCTGGCAGTTAGTCTGCACTTTGCTACTGACGTTTCGTCTTCACGCCCGTTACTAACAAAGAACAGCAATTTCACAAGAGGAAGACTGGTCATGAGCAGATATTGGCCATGTTTGAAGATCTCACTGTTTCAACTGATCTTCCGTGCTTCCTCCCACAACAACGGTTCAAGCAGTATAACAGCATCTGTCTTCAGCTCTTTTCAGAGCTAGCAATAAGATTCTTAGAGCTGGCTTTGGCACTCGAAAAATATCACCAAGGCAAGCCACGGTCAAACATACACAGTGAACGAGATATATGGAATTTTAACATCGACTTCTAGCGCCACAACAAAAGCACGCCAAATTCATCGAGTTCGAGAATGAACATATGAATGCGGTCCAACGTATCCGAGCGTGGTCCAGGAAGTTGAGGGGTATTTCTTCCACAGAAACACCACATATGCCACCTAGCAATTTACCCTTACCGTTGTCAAGCGAAATGATTCCGATGAGGGTTAATGACAACTTCTGCGGCCGTCAGGAGAGCCTGAATACTCTCCGAGCTTGTTTCTGCTCCGCACGTGAAAGGCCTGCATCTGCATGCATATATGGGCTTCCTGGAATGGGTAAAACTCAACTGGCAGCCAGCTATTGCAAGACATTTGGCTCTCATTACTTTGCCTGTATCTGGGTAACAGCAGATGGGCCCACAAAGGTCGGCCAGGGGCTCTCGGACTGTGCCGTGAAAATGCAGCTGCAAGGGACTTCTGCCAAAACGGAACCCCGGAAGAATGCGCAGTTATTGGTTTCATGGTTTCAGACTACTGGTAAATGTTGAACTCGAGCCCTTTTTGCAAAATTTGACTGACTTGTCGCAGATAAGCCGTGGCTCGTTGTTTTTGACAATGTCGACGAAATCCATCATATGAAAGACTTCTGGCCGGCTGGTGGCTACGGGCACATCATAATAACAAGCAGATGCCCACATATCGCGGGATTTCGTGGTTCGAGTTGTCTCGAGCTTCAGCCTCTAAGCCATGCTGAGTCTAGGGAGCTTTTCTTCGATATTGCAGGAGAGGACAAGAAACGTCAGCCTGCGAAAGATATCGAGGCTTGTTTGAAAATATGTGGAGGTGTCCCTATGGCACTCTGTCACCTCGGTAGTTATGCCAAGCGCATTCCCGATTTGGGGCGATTCGTTAAGCTCTATCGACACTCCGCTGCTGCAATTCACCGGGCAGGGAACAAGGCCGACGAGTACCCTCACACTATTGCAACCGCGTTCTCTATTGATAAATTAGAGGGAGACACAAAGTCTCTTCTAAGGATCCTATGCTGTCTTGATCCCGACAAAATACCAATCAAGATGTTTCTGTCCAACTTTGATTGCGGAGTATCGCCGCTCAGAATTGACAGAGAGACTGGGTGAGTTCTAAGAGGAAGCTAACATCGACCCCTTTATATTACAGGCTGACACTTCCTAAAAGGTTTTATGAAGCTTTAGAGAACCTCTACAGTTCCGGTCTCATTTCGCGATCAGAAGACAGCCTAAATGTTCATCGAATCGTGCAAACTGAGGGCTTCGCCAGTATGGTTATAGACGATCAAAAAGACACTTTGCATCAAGTTCTATCTCTGCTCGAGGTGTTGTTTCCTCGAGAAGTAGAAGGAAAACCCATGTGGAGTGATTGGCCTCTGTGCGATACTTACATGCCCCATGTGTTGTTTCTCACACGAAAATGGAGGGACGTATTTCCCGAAAATCAGAAAGATGCCGAGCTCGCAAGACTTTTGAGCGCTTGCACATGGTACGCGCAGTCCAAGCTTTCATATTATTTTGCACCAAGACTGACTGATCGCAGGTACATGGTCGAGCGTGGATTGTTCACCGAGGCGGAGCCCCTGCTCATGATGGCACGATCCGTCTGCCCTGACTCCGAGGAAGCTCTACAAACTATGGCCACAATGCTATTCAATCTGGCTGGTGTGAGATTCGAATGTAACCGGATACCGGAATCGCTGCGTCTTTGTGAAATGGTCGTTGAGATGCGAGAAAAACTTCCCGATCCATTTGATCCACTGTTGGGCAATATCATGTACTCGATTGGAATCGTATACATGGAGAATGAGCAGCCTGAACAAGGCCTGGATTGCTGCCTCAAGGCAGCTAAGATACATGAGTTCTGTCAGATGAAGGGCAGACATGATGGGTCCCCGACTGCGCTCGCCTATTTGGATGTTGGTCTGTGCTACTGGAAGATGGGCAAGCTCGAATCCGCCTCGGGATTTATCAGCAAGGGTCTGGAGTTGTTTGAAAGAACGACTGGAAAATCCTCGCAGAAGTACGGCCAGTAAGTTGAATATTGCACTGGCCCAATATGGATGGGTCCACTAACTCACTTAAGGGGGTTGTCGTACCTTGCGCTGGTAAAAGAGGGCCAAAACAAGCTAGATGAGGCCAAGGAAGCCACGCTATCCTCCCTGAAAATTTGCCAGGACGTCACACCCTTTGAGTTCAAGACTGGCTTGGGGTTACATAAGATGGCTGGATTTCTTCAACGAGAGGGCAGACTAGAAGATGCGTTGTAAGTATTTCTGCTTTGGACATGATTGCAGATGCTGATGGTGACAGGCACCATATCGAAAATGCTCTCCTGATACTCGAAGGCACTTTTGATTCTGCGCCCAAAGTTGCTCGGTCCATGTTCAAGATGTCTGAAATACTCAAGGACATGGGCAGACTGGATGAGGCTTCGGTTAAGAGGAAAGAGGCAGAGCGGCTGCGCAACACGATCACGACGTTCAAGTACGATCCAGGTTTGACAGAGAAGGCGTTTGATTCATTGATACCTTCATTCCTATGTTGACTATTTGTAATGAAAGTATTACACTCCGGCCCAAGGGGTATTAAGTGGAAGGGTTTGCTTAATTATACCATTTAACGCAGCTGAAATAACGGCATATAGCTTACTTTTAGGTTCTTTTCGCGGGAGCCCTTTGCCTTTAAAAACGGGCCAAGTTTGTTATAAACAGATAAAAATAACTCAGAGACGTATACACGTAAGGGGCCTATAATAGCGGTAAAGGACGTGTAAAAGGAGGGTGTGTAAAGAGAGTCTTAGTGTTTACAACCTACGCCGGAAACAAAGGATTAACTAGGCGGGGAGATTGGCGCAATTCTATTAGTCGATTCTAGTTGAGCGAAGCCTGTAGAAGTGGGGTCTTGAAAGGCTACTTACTGCTGGGGAAAACAGGGTAATAGTGCATATCTAGGAACTCTCCAGAAAACCCAGATTCCACGACATTGTCAGACTGTCGCTCGCCGCAGCCCGAGTCCGCCATGGAGCACGCCCTGCCGATACGCCGACCGTCCATGTCCTGTCTGCAGAAGCTGGGCCGGCTCGTGTCGCTGCCGTTCCGTGCTGTGCAGCCGCAGCAGCAGCGATGCCGGCCGTGCCAACCGCCGGCCGGCCAGAGCCGGTGGATGTCGGCGCCGCGCCATCCCAGGCGGACGGACAGGAGCAGCAGTGCGCGGCCCGGCCGCCGGTCGTATGCCTCCGTTTCTGCCGCCGATCTGCTCTTCGGCCAGCCGGTGCACGAGACGCACCCACACCTTCTCGAGGCGGGCGAGCGTGAGTTCTCTCCCCATCCAGCCCCGTGATATTCACGTCCTCCCGTCTGACCCGGCGACGACACACGCGCAGTCACCCCCGGCATCTCCGCCCAGGAGTACTATGAGCGCCGCTGCGCCCTCGCCGCCGGCCTGCCGGTCGACTCGGCCGCCGTGCTGCCGGCTGCCGACCTCCAGTACCGCTCGGGCGCCGTGTTCTTTCCGTTCCGGCAGGGATCCGACTTTTTGTACCTCACCGGCTTCGCCGAGCCCGAGGCGCTGGCCGTCGTGCGCAAGACGGGCCCCGGCCGCGAGGACTGCGCGTTCGCGCTGCTGGTGCGGCCCAAGGACGCCCACGCCGAGCAGTGGGCCGGTCCGTGGAGCGGCGTCGACGCCGCGCGCGACGTGTTCAACGCCGACGAGGCCGCCAGCATCGGCGCCGCCGAGACCGTGCTGCCGCGCCTGCTGCAGGGCGTGCGCACTGTGTACACGGACGCGCCGCCGCAGTCGCGCGTGGCCACCATCCTCCAGGCCGTCGCCGGCATCCGCACGACGCTGCCGCTGGCCCCCGTCGTCGCCCAGCAGCGCGCCGTCAAGAGCACCGCCGAGGTCGCCAACATGCGTCGCGCCGGCCAGCTCTCCGGCCGCGCCCTCACCGACGCCATGCGGCGGCCCTGGACGCGCGAAAAGGATCTCGCCAACTTCCTCGCCCACGGCTTCACCCGCGACGGCGGCGACGGCATCGCCTACGTCCCCGTCGTCGCCGGCGGCCCCCGCGGCCGCCTCATCCACTACGTTCTCAACAATGCCGCCCTCGCCCCCGGCGACACCGTGCTGGTCGACGCCGGCGGCGAGTACGGCACCTACATCACCGACATCACCCGCACCTGGCCCGTCAGCGGCCGCTTCTCCCCCGCCCAGCGTGACCTCTACGAGGCTGTGCTGCGCGTCCAGCGCTCGTCCGTGTCGCTGTGCCGCGCCGCCGGACACCTCTCGCTCGACCAGATCCACCGCATCACCAGCGAGGGCCTGCGCTCTGAGCTGACTAAGCTCGGCTTCCAGCTCGGCTCCGGCGACACCGCCCTCAACGTCCTCTTCCCTCATCACGTCGGCCACTATGTCGGCCTCGACGTCCACGACACCCCCAGCTACCCCCGCCACCTTCCGCTGCGTGTCGGCAACTGCGTCACCATCGAGCCTGGCGTATACGTGCCCGACGATACGCATTGGCCCGCCCACTTCCGCGGCCTGGCCGTCCGCATCGAGGACAGCATCTGCGTCGACGAGGAGGACCCGTACATCCTGACCACAGAGGCGGTCAAGGAGGTCGTCGACATTGAGGCTTTGCGGGATGTTGCTGAGATATGACACGCCGTACAGCGTCAGGACAGACAGGTGCAACAATTCGCAGTATGGTCTCGTATCAGCAATCGTTCTCGTAGATCTATCATAGAACATTGTGTGTATTTCTGCCACACTCGACTGCCTTCTCAACTCCCGAGAGAACACAATCATCTAGCCAAGCACATGATAAGATACAAATCAGTTGATGCCAGCATTCCCGAAACACCGTGACGGTTGGGGCAGAATTGCCCTCTGTCGTTATTTCTTTTTTTTTCCCCACCCAGATTTATACGTATCGGGATACGTAGCGCCATTAAACGGAAAGAGAATAAAAAACGGGGGAGAGCCCCAACCCCAAATGGACGTCCGTCCTGACCAAAAGCAGAGACTCAATATGTACAGTGAAAATAGGAGCGTTTTGAGATGTTCCAGTTATAGCAGGAAGCCGGCTTGGTTCGCTTCGCAAAAAAATCCAATGTATGAAATCAGGAAAACAGTGCACAGTAGAGGACGGTACCGTCGCTTCCACGTGGAGATCAACAGAATGCTCTTGGGTCGAAAAGCGTTCTGCTGTAGGGCATCTGGAAGGACGGCTGCGCGGCTGCACTCAACAGCTGTTCAAACGCCTGCAATCTTCGTGACAGCTCTTGGTGTTGCTGAATGATCGCCTTGTTTTTCTTTTCGAGGTAATGGATGTAGTCCGTCGCCTTCGTTAGGACCGTACCCTGTTTATCGATTAGCATGTGCCTCCAGAAAGAAAAAATAGAAGCAGTCCTCGATAGTACAGCCAGAAATTGTACCACACGCTCGCTGGGACTCACCTTGCTGACTTTGGGGCCCCGGCCCGGCTGGTTGCTGTCATCGCCATCGTCTATTGCATTTTCAGGTATGGTACGAAGAGCTGGAACCGCGTCACGCAGCTCCGCGATCTTGTCCTTCAAATTGGTACGGTACTTCCGCTCAATATCGTTGTGGGCCGTGCGGTCAGCTGACTTTGGTTTGTCTCTTTCCCTTTCCTTTCCTTTCTCCGACTTGGGATTTAGTGTTGGAGAGGTCGGTGGTGCTGTGCTGGAGTTGGACGGTGTGATCATGGGGTTCATCATGCTGCTGGAACTATTCGACAATTGGCTCATGGAAACTGGGCCCAACCCTGAACCCAGTCCTGAACCCAGTCCCGATCCTAGCCCCGAACCCAGACCTGGCCCCATAAAGCCTCCTTGCATGCCGAAGTTGGAGTTGATACTGCCGCCTAGGCCACCCATAGTGGTGCCCGAATTCATGGCTATGGCGATCAAGCGCCGATGTTCTTCTTCGCTGAGGCTTGGTGTTTGAAGGCCAATCAGCGAGTCGAGGCGAAGGCCCATCTGTGGCCGTTCCCAGCTTAGGGGTGTCGAATATAACCCCTCTCTCGGAGGGATCTCGGGCGGTGGCATCGAATCGATTTTAGACAGGTGGTCGGCAATATTTATGGAGGAATATGAGAACCCGTCATCCGATAGGGCCTTTTCTAAAGCACTGTCGTCGAAGCTGTCTTCTCGTTTCTTCTGTCCTGAAGATGGAGTCTGGGACGCCATGGTCGCAGAGCTGTATCTCTATTAGATTTTTGAGTTACGCCACAATCTTTAACGTATCGCCAAGTTCGCCCGTATCTCTTAGCTCAAGGGTCTGGGCTTACCGCTGTGGCGTTGGAGGCTTTGTTTGTGACAGGGAACCTCCGCTACCCAAGTCAACTTCAGCAAGCGTATCATGCTGCTGCTCCTTTTTCAGTTCCTCCTGGTCGTCTTGCCGATCCTCTAAATTCTGCTGCTGCTGCTGCTGCTGCTGCTGTTGTTGCTGTTGCTGCTGCTGCTGCTGCTGCTGCTGTTGTTGCTGTTGCTGCTGCTGCTGCTGTTGCTGCTGCTGCTGCTGCTGCTGCTGCTTCTGCTGCTGCCGCTGCTGTTGCTGTTGTATTTGATGTTGCTGTTGCTGTAGCTGCTGCTGCTGCTGCTGTAGTTGCTGAAACTGATGCTGCTGAATCCGCTGCTGTTGCTCCAACTGCTTCTGCTGCTGCTGCTGCTGCTGCTCTTCATCAAACTGGATCCAATAGTCGACCGAATCAAAAGGTGTTGATTCTGTATTTAGCCTCGACCTTTTTTTGTCATGGCCTTCCCTTGTCCGTTGATTCCGAGGTGATATGATCGGCCGCGAGTTCTGGCTGAACATGGGTGAAGATGGCATACTTGGACTGAAGAGGTTGAAATTTGAGCCGGGTGTCGAGGCCGCCAGTGAATCCAATGATATGCTTGGAGATCCTGATAGAGAAGCGTCTTTTGGCCTGCCGAGGGAGACAGCCGCCAGGGCAGTTTCATCCCATATTGACTGCGGCTGTGATTGCGCCGAGCCTAGGGCGGATGTGCTGCTAGACTGGTCAACAGGATTGAGTGTCTGATAACAGCGTCAGCAAAACCGAGCGATTAGGGGAAGTACGAGTACAGAGAAAGGCTGAAGGACGGCGGTGGGTGGCATGTTTATCTCATGTCGTCTGAGCTCATAGATGTTTAGTCTCTCCAATCGCCATACCCTATCCGCCAGTGCCAGTGCCAGTCATTCCGTGGATGTCAGAGTGCTATGGGCGAGCATATCGCCGTACCTGGTTATTCGGCACTGAAAAGTAGCCAAGGGTTCTCAGAAGGTTCGGGTCCATGGTGATTTGCTTAGTTGTACATCCCGGCCGGAGAGAAGGGTGCAGGTCACAAATGAGGCGTCTCGGTTGAGCGACGGCCGATTATCGAGACGGTCAGCTGTCGGTCGGATCAGAGAGGGTGTAGTCGCGATATGAAGAGGCTGTCTTGGACGGAGCCGTGATAATCACGGAGAACAATTTGACACGCGCCTGATCGGTCGCCAAAGTGCAGGAGGCAGGAATCCCCTCAGGACTGTTTCCGATAAAAATACAACCCCCCACGGTGGTGACAGCGGTGACAGCGGAAGGGATTTCCTCTGCTTGTGCTGGTGGAGACAGCAGAGATTGGCTTATGACTGATGGTACTAGGCCAGAACGAGTGAATAGGCAAACTGATGGAGGGAGCCCGGGAAACGGTGGCGGATGTGGGATCTGGTTTGCGCAGAGGTGGCGACAGGAAATGTCAGGTGTTTTTGGGGCTGGTGATGGACGGCAGCAACGCCGCTGCGATGGAGGGTTTGTGCGGCAGGACTTTTGCTGGTAGCGGTTCCAAGAGCCGGCACATAGATTGGCGTGCGAAGAGAGAGAGATAAGATGTACGAGAAGATTGAAAAAGGGGGCAAGGTATTAGAGGAAGGCTGTGGAAAGGAGATCGAAGTGGGAGAAGAAAGAAACAAAGGTTTCCAGATGGTAAGATGCAATTGAATTGTAACTCAACAGCCTGTATCCCACCAGTCCCAACCGAAAAAGAGAGGCAACGGCCAAGATTACACTGTAAGCACAAAACAAGGTTGGAGAGGGAGGGGAAATGACGAGAGGGACGCATGGGGATACGCTGGGATGGCGGGCGGGC